>OY804600.1:39516770-39796709 GCA_963680895.1 Fragum sueziense | reverse complement strand
ACCTTATACACATTCATGGGATCCAAAATAACCCAAGTTTAAGCGCAAATGACCAAAATGCTTATAGATTTTATCAATTCATATCGTTAAATAGTAAAAGATAATTTCACACCAAAATTAGCACGAATTATGCCCCTTGAATATGTAAAACAAGAGAAAAATAGTATATATATTGCCTTTGTTTATATTTACTTTGCATTGGAAATCATTTCCACGGCGAATAATTGCTAGAATTTGTTTTAAAGTGTTTATAATTATTAGATGCCTTGTAATAAATGTCAAGTGTTGACTATCGACATTTCAGGATATATTCGACATTTCAAATGATTTTGCAAGATGGCCGCCGCAAAATGACCATTTGACTAAATTTCGAAATATCACTACCCTATAATTTGTAATCATGTTCTGTATGTAAATGAGATCATTTCTTATGAAAATTAAGTATATTAAATCTAAAAGTGTTGCCATGCTCATAATAGGCTTTTTTGTCATTTTTTTTTAATTTTCAAAATGGCCGCAAAAATCTCAAATATGCAAAAATGATGTAAATGTTTTTCATTTCTGCAAATCTTCTGCACTTAATATTGTATTTTCAAATGTATTTCAACTCTCTTATTAAAACTACATGATTCAACAAGTAAATAAATGACATAACCTTGAAAATATATATTTCCAAAACGGTCCTAATTACCGTATAAATGGTAATACATCCCCAATCCCATAAATTAAGTACTGAAGAAAATCCAAATTGATTATTTTCTAGGAGAGATAAGCATTTTCCCTCTTTGACAGAACCATGTACCCGATTCTTTGATAATGAGTCCACATTGGAGTACATCATTGGTATCTTTTTGCATGAAGGTTTTAAGTCTTACATGGACAAGGGACGCTTTGGATAATAGGTGTTATAGAGGGTATAAAGACATTAAGGCTTATTTTGGTCATAAAGCGTTTAAGCTCTTTTGTGGGGTGGATATGTTTAATACAAAACACCAATATCAACACTTTTGCCACGCTAAATATGGCTTCTTCACTGTTAATTTACATGACTTAATTACAATACAATAATATGCATTTTATGTAATCTGCCTAAATGCTCAAATACGAGCATGGATCAATGAATAACTTACCTAACTTTTTATGTTTAGATCGACATCTTTTCATAGAAATACTTTCCACCCAGGCATATGCGCTTTGACCAAACGATATGACCATAGCAGTTAAAAAAGAAGATAAACTCAGATTAATCAACGTTAAAGGTGGTCAAGTGACATCAGTCCAGAAGTAAAGAAGTCCGGGAACTTTCCAAAGAACCACACCTAAACTGCATCAATAACTTCTTTCATGAGACTTAAAATTGCAACCATTCGTGTCCTTTTTAGGAAAGAAGTCGATAGCAGCAAGGTCATGTGGATAGGAAGGGTGTGATCTAAATTGATACCATTTTTTCTCGACAGCATCCATTGTACTTTGGCAATTGTGTACTAATGTAATTTTCAGTTGCAAGCAGCGGTCACATTTTGAGCGTTTGCCGCTACGTTTCTCACGTATGGTCTGCTTCAGATTGTCTAGCAACTTGGCATAGTATGCTTCGTTAATTGTACCTTTCTTGGGTAATATGTCCCAACAAAATATTTTATTGCAACCCCAAATTGTCCCAAAACATTGAATACTAAACCTTGTCTGTAAAACATTGATAATTTTCTTGGCCCTTGGGATTCCATACAAACGTACCTAGGACTCTGGGGCCTGTTTCATCAAAACATTTAAGTCGTATTTTTGACTTACCAATGTCTAAAACTCGCTTAAAACAACAATCGCATAACCCAGCTTTTGATAGAATGGCGATACACTTTTCTTACCCTAAACTTGTCGTAAGTCGTCGGTAAGTCAAAAATACGACTTAAATGTACTAACAAACTTACGAACATTTTTGAAACAACAACAAATATGATTGGCCGAATAATTATTGTTATTATTCCTCTTTCAACCAGATGTGTTGTTACAAGGTTTTTGCAAAAATTAATGTTAGTAAAACGCGGCCCTGGACCTTTTTTACGTTCATGAGGATGCAACATGTACTCTTTGGAGTTTAAGACCCAACAGTCTGTAAGTTTGTGCATCCTTTTGCGACCAAGCAATATCTTTCTTACTTTAATTCGCTCAGCAAGTATATCAGATCTGTGAATTTATGACACATACCATCGACAGTGGTTGCAACGTTGCCTTCAGACCGAGCATCATCTTCTTAAGTTTCTCTGTCGCGTTATAACCCCCGCTCCCCCCCCTTCCTCCCCAACCACGATATTTTACTTGAGAATAAGATGGTACAAAAGACCAGTAAACTCATCATGCATGCTTACCCTCAGTCACTTTTCAATACAAGTGTCGAACCATAGCAGGCTCTCCCTTTTTTTGAAAAGGCTTTCTAATAACCGTATATTTAGCAAAGTTTGTGCACATATAATGACATATATAAATCGCGGATTCTTTGGTTGATTGGAAAATGCTTATATGTGTTATTCATAGCTAGCTCTTATGTTTTATGGATTTTACCTCATCCCGAGGTTAGCTTGTTGTCTTCCACAAAAGTCAGAATTCCAAAAACTAATTTGTGGTGCAGATGTTTGAAATGAATTAAGAAATGCACGCGCATATCTAAAAACTGATAACAAAACGAAGGATTTCAAATCTTCGGCAAGCGACATATTACAACACTAGAAGTTGGAATATGATGTGTTTCCCTCTCATCATAATCAACAGATCTTGTGTTTGCTATTTTAACTAAATCTTTCAAAACAACATTTTGTTACACGAATACGAGGATTCCTCACAAATCAAGTGTCTTCGAAGTAATGGTATCCAACCAATAAGGTACATATGTACAATTTATAACTGTTTATATTATCACATATAAGTATTCTGAATTATAAAGGTGTGAAACGTTGTCACTCGAATGCAATTTGATAAAGAAATGAATAATTCAGTTGCTATTATAGGCAATTTTAAATCATCAATTAATGCACATGACAGTGCAAATATGAAATTGACCAGTTTCAACTATCGCTTATTAGAATATATTTGGTAAACTATGTTCCTGTAACATAGCATTCCAATCAATAGAAGTGGTTGGGAAGATTTCTCTACTGCACAGCATGTCTCCAATAGTATTGTTAAGTTTAAACTTGGAGCAAAATGTAAAAAAAACCATGCATTACAAGGCAAAAATGGTATAAATCAAAGGTGAACATATATGTACTCCAATGGGAATTCATTATTAAAACGCTTTTTAGTACTTAACTTTTACAAAATAAAGTTTCTTGTGTAAAAGAAAACTGTATTTCACATAGAAAAAAAATCAAAGAAAGCAGGTTAAAGTTTTCAGCATGTCATTTGCGCTAAATGGAATTTTATTGCCATTTATACGGTAATTTTTCAGAGCATATATTGTTAAGATTCTCCCTTTTAATTGATAAATCATGAAATTTTAGTTGTCAAGCACAACAAGTAAACAATTTAGGGAAAAAGATGCAAAAATGAAAGTCACTAACATTATTAGAGAATATTTGAGAATTTGTTTGCCATTTTGAGAAAAGTATGCAAATAATTGTGAATGCGAATAAGCCCGTATTTGCTTGTTCTGTGTAGCTGATGAATGGTTTATGAACTTATTATTGATCTATTAGTGTTCTTATTCATTTGAAACATTAAGCATTATAAAAACGTATCGCCTCAGCATATTTATTCCATAGAAAAGCCTTGTTTTAGCTAATTAAACACATATTTCTACTTTCTCATTAATATTCATGAATATGCAAATTAGCTAAATAAAAATGATTTCAAGATAAATGTCTATTTAAAATTTTAAAACTAGTCTCATGTTTTATTACCAAAATAAGTATATATCTTAAATAAGTATTTTAAAATATTTTATTGCAATTAATTGATCCAAGTACTGAAACGTAGGAAAATGAGCAGTTGCTATGGTAACAGGCCTACCATTTTCTTATCCAGCACTTTTAAATTAAACAAGAACCTGAATTCATTAATATGTTTCCTGCGCTTCAAGAAAATATAGGTCTTACAAAATCCCACATGGTGGGAAGGGTTTCTATTCACTAGTAAACTAGTAAAGTCGTCTTTTTGCAAATTAAACACATATTTTCCACAATCTCATTAATATTCATGAATATGCAAATTAGCAAAATTTCTGAAAAATCTTTTGGTTGTGAGAGAAATGTAATGACAACATTTTAAAACTAGCCTCAATGTTTTCTGATCAAAATAAGTAATTTTATTGCAATTAATTGATCCAAGCGCCGGAACGAATGAAAATGGGTGGTTACCATGGTAACAAGCCAACTACTTGCTTATCCAGCATTTTTAAATCAAATAACAAAGTGAATGTATTGAAATACATCATAAGCTTCAAGAAAATATAGATCTTCAAAAATCCTACCTATTAGGGAGGTTTAAATTCACTAGTAAAGTCTTGTTTTTAGCAAATTAAACACATTTTCTTACTTTCTCATTAATATTCATGAATATGCAAATTAGCAAATTTTCTAAAAAAATATCTATATTGTGAGAGAAATATCTTGGTAATAATTTAAAAGTATTTTGAAAGATTTATGACAAAAATAAGTAATTTTATTGCAATTTATTGATCCAAGCGCTGGATTGTAGAAAAATGGACGGTTGCCATGGTAACGAGCCCGCCATTTGCTTATCCAGCACTTTTAAATTGAACAACAACCTGAATTCATTACAATACATCATAAGCTTCAAGAAAATATAGGTCTTCAAAAATCCCACTAGGGGGGAGGGTTTCGGTTATGGGCCCATGGACTATATGTTTTAGCAATGCATGAAGACCGAAAACCCCATTAAATAGTGGAAAATACGAGCAGGACGACATTAATTCCAGGACTGGTGGATTGCATTTTCGCCATGTGTTGACATATCGGCAGGCATCTCGAGGCAGATATTGTACTTTATTTTCAGTTTCTGACCACTATCACACGTTTTCATTCAACATGTAGTCAAATTGACTACAATGACGCAAAAAATTAAGATGTTCTGGTCTCCTGAACAGATTACCTGCCCCAAAACTCATCCGTTTTGTTCCCAGACCATCGAGGTAGCGGTAATCTATCGAGATAGTTCCCAAGCGTCCCAAACATCTAGCCTTCTGATATATTGATGTGTTGATATACTTTAATGATTCTGGGCAGTGACCTAATGGCTAGTTGGCGAAAATCAGTTCCGCTAGTCACAGAACTGTGATGCACGTGCAATATCTAATAATAGCAGATTTTTTGAGAACTTATGAAACAATGAGCAGGAACTGCCGCTGATAACCAGCAGTTTCTCCTTTTGTCTCAATATTTTCTGTGCCATATTTTTCATATATCTTATCTTTAATAACATCAATTTGGTCATTTTTTTTACAGTTTTTGAAGTGGACCACCCTGAAATTTTGTCGTTTGGGAAAGGGATAAATTTGTGGACTAAATCATTTAGCAAGTGGCAAGAATCCGACACTTTCAATTTCAATGTACACTACAAAAACAATCCATGTCAAAAGTGTATGTCATAGTATACAAATATACTGAACCTCAGTAATAACGCACCAATTTTTCTTGTTTTATATTTTTCAAGAAAATCATTCATTTTGTTGACACAATATCATTCGGTATCCGCCGGACACTAGGTTTGCACACAACACACTCTTAAGCACAAAACCCATTCATTCGTGACGCTAGCAGTCCAATTGTGGTAAACAAGTTTTCTGCACGTGCCACAGTATTGACCTGGTGCACAAACCAATTTATCGGTTTATGTGGTACATGTAGACGGTGAAAGAAAGAAAACACCCAAACATTTCATCGGTCGGAAGTTTTGAATGCTTTTAACAATGCCAAGACTTTCCACTGACGAACGTAATCGTGCTATTGGGATGCTGCATTCAGTGATGACGTCACGTGCAATTGTACACACGATGGGATTTCATCACAAGACTATTAACTGGCTTAGAGAATGTTTCCAACAAACTAGTGCACTGCTGGACTGCCCGGGAGGGGGTGCGCCAAAAGTCCCAACTGTAGCTCAAACAGGTACACAGGTGAAAGAACAAAGTGATACAGGGATAGTAGAGAGTCATTCCATATGACAGAATCCAAAATGTGATCAGTTTCATGCGTCGACGAAGCACAGACTGTAGTGCTCTGCAAAGTGGTCTCACGCAGTACTGATTTTGTGACTTTTACTTTAGAGGGTAGTCACGTTTGCGCGTTCGTCACGATTGATTGCTTTAAGGTAGCGAAACAATTTTATGACCAGAAACGAAAAAACTGATAGCAGTTTGATTGGTGGTTTTACAGTTTGAAAAAGTAATAAAATAAAGAAGTTATAATGAAAAATGTAAGCGCCAAAATTAGCACGAATTATGCCCCTTGAATATGTAAAACAAGAGAAAAATAGTATATATATTGCCTTTGTTTATATTTACTTTGCATTTGGAAATCATTTCCACGGCGAATAATTGCTAGAATTTGTTTTAAAGTGTTTATAATTATTAGATGCCTTGTAATAAAAGTCAAAGTGTTGACTATCGACATTTCAGGATATATTCGACATTTCAAATGATTTTGCAAGATGGCCGCCGCAAAATGACCATTTGACTAAATTTCGAAATATCACTACCCTATAATTTGTAATCATGTTCTGTATGTAAATGAGATCATTTCTTATGAAAATTAAGTATATTAAATCTAAAAGTGTTGCCATGCTCATAATAGGCTTTTTTGTCATTTTTTTTTAATTTTCAAAATGGCCGCAAAAATCTCAAATATGCAAAAATGATGTAAATGTTTTTCATTTCTGCAAATCTTCTGCACTTAATATTGTATTTTCAAATGTATTTCAACTTCTTATTAAAACTACATGATTCAACAAGTAAATAAATGACATAACCTTGAAAATATATATTTCCAAAACGGTCCTAATTACCGTATAAATGGTAATACATCCCCAATCCCATAAATTAAGTACTGAAGAAAATCCAAATTGATTATTTTCTAGGAGAGATAAGCATTTTCCCTCTTTGACAGAAACCATGTACCCGATTCTTTGATAATGAGTCCACATTGGAGTACATCATTGGTATCTTTTTGCATGAAGGTTTTAAGTCTTACATGGACAAGGGACGCTTTGGATAATAGGTGTTATAGAGGGTATAAAGACATTAAGGCTTATTTTGGTCATAAAGCGTTTAAGCTCTTTTTTGTGGGGTGGATATGTTTAATACAAAACACCAATATCAACACTTTTGCCACGCTAAATATGGCTTCTTCACTGTTAATTTACATGACATATAATACAATACAATAATATGCATTTTATGTAATCTGCCTAAATGCTCAAATACGAGCATGGATCAATGAATAACTTACCTAACTTTTTATGTTTAGATCGACATCTTTTCATAGAAATACTTTCCACCCAGGCATATGCGCTTTGACCAAACGATATGACCATAGCAGTTAAAAAAGAAGATAAACTCAGATTAATCAACGTTAAAGGTGGTCAAGTGACATCAGTCCAGAAGTAAAGAAGTCCGGGAACTTTCCAAAGAACCACACCTAAACTGCATCAATAACTTCTTTCATGAGACTTAAAATTGCAACCATTCGTGTCCTTTTTAGGAAAGAAGTCGATAGCAGCAAGGTCATGTGGATAGGAAGGGTGTGATCTAAATTGATACCCATTTTTTCTCGACAGCATCCATTGTACTTTGGCAATTGTGTACTAATGTAATTTTCAGTTGCAAGCAGCGGTCACATTTTGAGCGTTTGCCGCTACGTTTCTCACGTATGGTCTGCTTCAGATTGTCTAGCAACTTGGCATAGTATGCTTCGTTAATTGTACCTTTCTTGGGTAATATGTCCAACAAAATATTTTATTGCAACCCCAAATTGTCCCAAAACATTGAATACTAAACCTTGTCTGTAAAACATTGAATAATTTTCTTGGCCCTTGGGATTCCATACAAACGTACCTAGGACTCTGGGGCCTGTTTCATCAAAACATTTAAGTCGTATTTTTGACTTACCAATGTCTTAAAACTCGCTTAAAACAACAATCGCATAACCCAGCTTTTGATAGAATGGCGATACACTTTTCTTACCCTAAACTTGTCGTAAGTCGTCGGTAAGTCAAAAATACGACTTAAATGTACTAACAAACTTACGAACATTTTTGAAACAACAACAAATATGATTGGCCGAATAATTATTGTTATTATTCCTCTTTCAACCAGATGTGTTGTTACAAGGTTTTTGCAAAAATTAATGTTAGTAAAACGCGGCCCTGGACCTTTTTTACGTTCATGAGGATGCAACATGTACTCTTTGGAGTTTAAGACCCAACAGTCTGTAAGTTTGTGCATCCTTTTGCGACCAAGCAATATCTTTCTTACTTTAATTCGCTCAGCAAGTATATCAGATCTGTGAATTTATGACACATACCATCGACAGTGGTTGCAACGTTGCCTTCAGACCGAGCATCATCTTCTTAAGTTTCTCTGTCGCGTTATAACCCCCGCTCCCCCCCCCTTCCTCCCCAACCACGATATTTTACTTGAGAATAAGATGGTACAAAAGACCAGTAAACTCATCATGCATGCTTACCCTCAGTCACTTTTCAATACAAGTGTCGAACCATAGCAGGCTCTCCCTTTTTTTGAAAAGGCTTTCTAATAACCGTATATTTAGCCAAGTTTGTGCACATATAATGACATATATAAATCGCGGATTCTTTGGTTGATTGGAAAATGCTTATATGTGTTATTCATAGCTAGCTCTTATGTTTTATGGATTTTACCTCATCCCGAGGTTAGCTTGTTGTCTTCCACAAAAGTCAGAATTCCAAAAACTAATTTGTGGTGCAGATGTTTGAAATGAATTAAGAAATGCACGCGCATATCTAAAAACTGATAACAAAACGAAGGATTTCAAATCTTCGGCAAGCGACATATTACAACACTAGAAGTTGGAATATGATGTGTTTCCCTCTCATCATAATCAACAGATCTTGTGTTTGCTATTTTAACTAAATCTTTCAAAACAACATTTTGTTACACGAATACGAGGATTCCTCACAAATCAAGTGTCTTCGAAGTAATGGTATCCAACCAATAAGGTACATATGTACAATTTATAACTGTTTATATTATCACATATAAGTATTCTGAATTATAAAGGTGTGAAACGTTGTCACTCGAATGCAATTTGATAAAGAAATGAATAATTCAGTTGCTATTATAGGCAATTTTAAATCATCAATTAATGCACATGACAGTGCAAATATGAAATTGACCAGTTTCAACTATCGCTTATTAGAATATATTTGGTAAACTATGTTCCTGTAACATAGCATTCCAATCAATAGAAGTGGTTGGGAAGATTTCTCTACTGCACAGCATGTCTCCAATAGTATTGTTAAGTTTAAACTTGGAGCAAAATGTAAAAAAAACCATTCATTACAAGGCAAAAATGGTATAAATCAAAGGTGAACATATATGTACTCCAATGGGAATTCATTATTAAAACGCTTTTTAGTACTTAACTTTTACAAAATAAAGTTTCTTGTGTAAAAGAAAACTGTATTTCACATAGAAAAAAAAAATCAAAGAAAGCAGGTTAAAGTTTTCAGCATGTCATTTGCGCTAAATGGAATTTTATTGCCATTTATACGGTAATTTTTCAGAGCATATATTGTTAAGATTCTCCCTTTTAATTGATAAATCATGAAATTTTAGTTGTCAAGCACAACAAGTAAACAATTTAGGGAAAAAGATGCAAAAATGAAAGTCACTAACATTATTAGAGAATATTTGAGAATTTGTTTGCCATTTTGAGAAAAGTATGCAAATAATTGTGAATGCGAATAAGCCCGTATTTGCTTGTTCTGTGTAGCTGATGAATGGTTTATGAACTTATTATTGATCTATTAGTGTTCTTATTCATTTGAAACATTAAGCATTATAAAAACGTATCGCCTCAGCATATTTATTCCATAGAAAAGCCTTGTTTTAGCTAATTAAACACATATTTCTACTTTCTCATTAATATTCATGAATATGCAAATTAGCTAAATAAAAATGATTTCAAGATAAATGTCTATTTAAAATTTTAAAACTAGTCTCATGTTTTATTACCAAAATAAGTATATATCTTAAATAAGTATTTTAAAATATTTTATTGCAATTAATTGATCCAAGTACTGAAACGTAGGAAAATGAGCAGTTGCTATGGTAACAGGCCTACCATTTTCTTATCCAGCACTTTTAAATTAAACAAGAACCTGAATTCATTAATATGTTTCCTGCGCTTCAAGAAAATATAGGTCTTACAAAATCCCACATGGTGGGAAGGGTTTCTATTCACTAGTAAACTAGTAAAGTCGTCTTTTTGCAAATTAAACACATATTTTCCACAATCTCATTAATATTCATGAATATGCAAATTAGCAAAATTTCTGAAAAATCTTTTGGTTGTGAGAGAAATGTAATGACAACATTTTAAAACTAGCCTCAATGTTTTCTGATCAAAATAAGTAATTTTATTGCAATTAATTGATCCAAGCGCCGGAACGAATGAAAATGGGTGGTTACCATGGTAACAAGCCAACTACTTGCTTATCCAGCATTTTTAAATCAAATAACAAAGTGAATGTATTGAAATACATCATAAGCTTCAAGAAAATATAGATCTTCAAAAATCCTACCTATTAGGGAGGTTTAAATTCACTAGTAAAGTCTTGTTTTTAGCAAATTAAACACATTTTCTTACTTTCTCATTAATATTCATGAATATGCAAATTAGCAAATTTTCTAAAAAAATATCTATATTGTGAGAGAAATATCTTGGTAATAATTTAAAAGTATTTTGAAAGATTTATGACAAAAATAAGTAATTTTATTGCAATTTATTGATCCAAGCGCTGGATTGTAGAAAAATGGACGGTTGCCATGGTAACGAGCCCGCCATTTGCTTATCCAGCACTTTTAAATTGAACAACAACCTGAATTCATTACAATACATCATAAGCTTCAAGAAAATATAGGTCTTCAAAAATCCCACTAGGGGGGGAGGGTTTCGGTTATGGGCCCATGGACTAGTCCGTGGGCTGGCTACACCCTAGGTCCCCCCTACCGGGATTTTATGACACCTATATCATTGTAAAGCTTGATGAATTCCCTTTCAAATACAACTTGTTGTTTGATATATAAGTGCTGGATAAGCATATGCGGAACGATTGATTATCTCCCCTTGAATTACAAAAAATACTTGTTTATAACTCACCTTATACACATTCATGGGATCCAAAATAACCCAAGTTTAAGCGCAAATGACCAAAATGCTTATAGATTTTATCAATTCATATCGTTAAATAGTAAAAGATAATTTCACACCAAAATTAGCACGAATTATGCCCCTTGAATATGTAAAACAAGAGAAAAATAGTATATATATTGCCTTTGTTTATATTTACTTTGCATTTGGAAATCATTTCCACGGCGAATAATTGCTAGAATTTGTTTTAAAGTGTTTATAATTATTAGATGCCTTGTAATAAAAGTCAAAGTGTTGACTATCGACATTTCAGGATATATTCGACATTTCAAATGATTTTGCAAGATGGCCGCCGCAAAATGACCATTTGACTAAATTTCGAAATATCACTACCCTATAATTTGTAATCATGTTCTGTATGTAAATGAGATCATTTCTTATGAAAATTAAGTATATTAAATCTAAAAGTGTTGCCATGCTCATAATAGGCTTTTTTGTCATTTTTTTTTTAATTTTCAAAATGGCCGCAAAAATCTCAAATATGCAAAAATGATGTAAATGTTTTTCATTTCTGCAAATCTTCTGCACTTAATATTGTATTTTCAAATGTATTTCAACTTCTTATTAAAACTACATGATTCAACAAGTAAATAAATGACATAACCTTGAAAATATATATTTCCAAAACGGTCCTAATTACCGTATAAATGGTAATACATCCCCAATCCCATAAATTAAGTACTGAAGAAAATCCAAATTGATTATTTTCTAGGAGAGATAAGCATTTTCCCTCTTTGACAGAAACCATGTACCCGATTCTTTGATAATGAGTCCACATTGGAGTACATCATTGGTATCTTTTTGCATGAAGGTTTTAAGTCTTACATGGACAAGGGACGCTTTGGATAATAGGTGTTATAGAGGGTATAAAGACATTAAGGCTTATTTTGGTCATAAAGCGTTTAAGCTCTTTTTTGTGGGGTGGATATGTTTAATACAAAACACCAATATCAACACTTTTGCCACGCTAAATATGGCTTCTTCACTGTTAATTTACATGACATATAATACAATACAATAATATGCATTTTATGTAATCTGCCTAAATGCTCAAATACGAGCATGGATCAATGAATAACTTACCTAACTTTTTATGTTTAGATCGACATCTTTTCATAGAAATACTTTCCACCCAGGCATATGCGCTTTGACCAAACGATATGACCATAGCAGTTAAAAAAGAAGATAAACTCAGATTAATCAACGTTAAAGGTGGTCAAGTGACATCAGTCCAGAAGTAAAGAAGTCCGGGAACTTTCCAAAGAACCACACCTAAACTGCATCAATAACTTCTTTCATGAGACTTAAAATTGCAACCATTCGTGTCCTTTTTAGGAAAGAAGTCGATAGCAGCAAGGTCATGTGGATAGGAAGGGTGTGATCTAAATTGATACCCATTTTTTCTCGACAGCATCCATTGTACTTTGGCAATTGTGTACTAATGTAATTTTCAGTTGCAAGCAGCGGTCACATTTTGAGCGTTTGCCGCTACGTTTCTCACGTATGGTCTGCTTCAGATTGTCTAGCAACTTGGCATAGTATGCTTCGTTAATTGTACCTTTCTTGGGTAATATGTCCAACAAAATATTTTATTGCAACCCCAAATTGTCCCAAAACATTGAATACTAAACCTTGTCTGTAAAACATTGAATAATTTTCTTGGCCCTTGGGATTCCATACAAACGTACCTAGGACTCTGGGGCCTGTTTCATCAAAACATTTAAGTCGTATTTTTGACTTACCAATGTCTTAAAACTCGCTTAAAACAACAATCGCATAACCCAGCTTTTGATAGAATGGCGATACACTTTTCTTACCCTAAACTTGTCGTAAGTCGTCGGTAAGTCAAAAATACGACTTAAATGTACTAACAAACTTACGAACATTTTTGAAACAACAACAAATATGATTGGCCGAATAATTATTGTTATTATTCCTCTTTCAACCAGATGTGTTGTTACAAGGTTTTTGCAAAAATTAATGTTAGTAAAACGCGGCCCTGGACCTTTTTTACGTTCATGAGGATGCAACATGTACTCTTTGGAGTTTAAGACCCAACAGTCTGTAAGTTTGTGCATCCTTTTGCGACCAAGCAATATCTTTCTTACTTTAATTCGCTCAGCAAGTATATCAGATCTGTGAATTTATGACACATACCATCGACAGTGGTTGCAACGTTGCCTTCAGACCGAGCATCATCTTCTTAAGTTTCTCTGTCGCGTTATAACCCCCGCTCCCCCCCCTTCCTCCCCAACCACGATATTTTACTTGAGAATAAGATGGTACAAAAGACCAGTAAACTCATCATGCATGCTTACCCTCAGTCACTTTTCAATACAAGTGTCGAACCATAGCAGGCTCTCCCTTTTTTTGAAAAGGCTTTCTAATAACCGTATATTTAGCCAAGTTTGTGCACATATAATGACATATATAAATCGCGGATTCTTTGGTTGATTGGAAAATGCTTATATGTGTTATTCATAGCTAGCTCTTATGTTTTATGGATTTTACCTCATCCCGAGGTTAGCTTGTTGTCTTCCACAAAAGTCAGAATTCCAAAAACTAATTTGTGGTGCAGATGTTTGAAATGAATTAAGAAATGCACGCGCATATCTAAAAACTGATAACAAAACGAAGGATTTCAAATCTTCGGCAAGCGACATATTACAACACTAGAAGTTGGAATATGATGTGTTTCCCTCTCATCATAATCAACAGATCTTGTGTTTGCTATTTTAACTAAATCTTTCAAAACAACATTTTGTTACACGAATACGAGGATTCCTCACAAATCAAGTGTCTTCGAAGTAATGGTATCCAACCAATAAGGTACATATGTACAATTTATAACTGTTTATATTATCACATATAAGTATTCTGAATTATAAAGGTGTGAAACGTTGTCACTCGAATGCAATTTGATAAAGAAATGAATAATTCAGTTGCTATTATAGGCAATTTTAAATCATCAATTAATGCACATGACAGTGCAAATATGAAATTGACCAGTTTCAACTATCGCTTATTAGAATATATTTGGTAAACTATGTTCCTGTAACATAGCATTCCAATCAATAGAAGTGGTTGGGAAGATTTCTCTACTGCACAGCATGTCTCCAATAGTATTGTTAAGTTTAAACTTGGAGCAAAATGTAAAAAAAACCATGCATTACAAGGCAAAAATGGTATAAATCAAAGGTGAACATATATGTACTCCAATGGGAATTCATTATTAAAACGCTTTTTAGTACTTAACTTTTACAAAATAAAGTTTCTTGTGTAAAAGAAAACTGTATTTCACATAGAAAAAAAATCAAAGAAAGCAGGTTAAAGTTTTCAGCATGTCATTTGCGCTAAATGGAATTTTATTGCCATTTATACGGTAATTTTTCAGAGCATATATTGTTAAGATTCTCCCTTTTAATTGATAAATCATGAAATTTTAGTTGTCAAGCACAACAAGTAAACAATTTAGGGAAAAAGATGCAAAAATGAAAGTCACTAACATTATTAGAGAATATTTGAGAATTTGTTTGCCATTTTGAGAAAAGTATGCAAATAATTGTGAATGCGAATAAGCCCGTATTTGCTTGTTCTGTGTAGCTGATGAATGGTTTATGAACTTATTATTGATCTATTAGTGTTCTTATTCATTTGAAACATTAAGCATTATAAAAACGTATCGCCTCAGCATATTTATTCCATAGAAAAGCCTTGTTTTAGCTAATTAAACACATATTTCTACTTTCTCATTAATATTCATGAATATGCAAATTAGCTAAATAAAAATGATTTCAAGATAAATGTCTATTTAAAATTTTAAAACTAGTCTCATGTTTTATTACCAAAATAAGTATATATCTTAAATAAGTATTTTAAAATATTTTATTGCAATTAATTGATCCAAGTACTGAAACGTAGGAAAATGAGCAGTTGCTATGGTAACAGGCCTACCATTTTCTTATCCAGCACTTTTAAATTAAACAAGAACCTGAATTCATTAATATGTTTCCTGCGCTTCAAGAAAATATAGGTCTTACAAAATCCCACATGGTGGGAAGGGTTTCTATTCACTAGTAAACTAGTAAAGTCGTCTTTTTGCAAATTAAACACATATTTTCCACAATCTCATTAATATTCATGAATATGCAAATTAGCAAAATTTCTGAAAAATCTTTTGGTTGTGAGAGAAATGTAATGACAACATTTTAAAACTAGCCTCAATGTTTTCTGATCAAAATAAGTAATTTTATTGCAATTAATTGATCCAAGCGCCGGAACGAATGAAAATGGGTGGTTACCATGGTAACAAGCCAACTACTTGCTTATCCAGCATTTTTAAATCAAATAACAAAGTGAATGTATTGAAATACATCATAAGCTTCAAGAAAATATAGATCTTCAAAAATCCTACCTATTAGGGAGGTTTAAATTCACTAGTAAAGTCTTGTTTTTAGCAAATTAAACACATTTTCTTACTTTCTCATTAATATTCATGAATATGCAAATTAGCAAATTTTCTAAAAAAATATCTATATTGTGAGAGAAATATCTTGGTAATAATTTAAAAGTATTTTGAAAGATTTATGACAAAAATAAGTAATTTTATTGCAATTTATTGATCCAAGCGCTGGATTGTAGAAAAATGGACGGTTGCCATGGTAACGAGCCCGCCATTTGCTTATCCAGCACTTTTAAATTGAACAACAACCTGAATTCATTACAATACATCATAAGCTTCAAGAAAATATAGGTCTTCAAAAATCCCACTAGGGGGGAGGGTTTCGGTTATGGGCCCATGGACTATATGTTTTAGCAATGCATGAAGACCGAAAACCCCATTAAATAGTGGAAAATACGAGCAGGACGACATTAATTCCAGGACTGGTGGATTGCATTTTCGCCATGTGTTGACATATCGGCAGGCATCTCGAGGCAGATATTGTACTTTATTTTCAGTTTCTGACCACTATCACACGTTTTCATTCAACATGTAGTCAAATTGACTACAATGACGCAAAAAATTAAGATGTTCTGGTCTCCTGAACAGATTACCTGCCCCAAAACTCATCCGTTTTGTTCCCAGACCATCGAGGTAGCGGTAATCTATCGAGATAGTTCCCAAGCGTCCCAAACATCTAGCCTTCTGATATATTGATGTGTTGATATACTTTAATGATTCTGGGCAGTGACCTAATGGCTAGTTGGCGAAAATCAGTTCCGCTAGTCACAGAACTGTGATGCACGTGCAATATCTAATAATAGCAGATTTTTTGAGAACTTATGAAACAATGAGCAGGAACTGCCGCTGATAACCAGCAGTTTCTCCTTTTGTCTCAATATTTTCTGTGCCATATTTTTCATATATCTTATCTTTAATAACATCAATTTGGTCATTTTTTTTACAGTTTTTGAAGTGGACCACCCTGAAATTTTGTCGTTTGGGAAAGGGATAAATTTGTGGACTAAATCATTTAGCAAGTGGCAAGAATCCGACACTTTCAATTTCAATGTACACTACAAAAACAATCCATGTCAAAAGTGTATGTCATAGTATACAAATATACTGAACCTCAGTAATAACGCACCAATTTTTCTTGTTTTATATTTTTCAAGAAAATCATTCATTTTGTTGACACAATATCATTCGGTATCCGCCGGACACTAGGTTTGCACACAACACACTCTTAAGCACAAAACCCATTCATTCGTGACGCTAGCAGTCCAATTGTGGTAAACAAGTTTTCTGCACGTGCCACAGTATTGACCTGGTGCACAAACCAATTTATCGGTTTATGTGGTACATGTAGACGGTGAAAGAAAGAAAACACCCAAACATTTCATCGGTCGGAAGTTTTGAATGCTTTTAACAATGCCAAGACTTTCCACTGACGAACGTAATCGTGCTATTGGGATGCTGCATTCAGTGATGACGTCACGTGCAATTGTACACACGATGGGATTTCATCACAAGACTATTAACTGGCTTAGAGAATGTTTCCAACAAACTAGTGCACTGCTGGACTGCCCGGGAGGGGGTGCGCCAAAAGTCCCAACTGTAGCTCAAACAGGTACACAGGTGAAAGAACAAAGTGATACAGGGATAGTAGAGAGTCATTCCATATGACAGAATCCAAAATGTGATCAGTTTCATGCGTCGACGAAGCACAGACTGTAGTGCTCTGCAAAGTGGTCTCACGCAGTACTGATTTTGTGACTTTTACTTTAGAGGGTAGTCACGTTTGCGCGTTCGTCACGATTGATTGCTTTAAGGTAGCGAAACAATTTTATGACCAGAAACGAAAAAACTGATAGCAGTTTGATTGGTGGTTTTACAGTTTGAAAAAGTAATAAAATAAAGAAGTTATAATGAAAAATGTAAGCGCCAAAATTAGCACGAATTATGCCCCTTGAATATGTAAAACAAGAGAAAAATAGTATATATATTGCCTTTGTTTATATTTACTTTGCATTTGGAAATCATTTCCACGGCGAATAATTGCTAGAATTTGTTTTAAAGTGTTTATAATTATTAGATGCCTTGTAATAAAAGTCAAAGTGTTGACTATCGACATTTCAGGATATATTCGACATTTCAAATGATTTTGCAAGATGGCCGCCGCAAAATGACCATTTGACTAAATTTCGAAATATCACTACCCTATAATTTGTAATCATGTTCTGTATGTAAATGAGATCATTTCTTATGAAAATTAAGTATATTAAATCTAAAAGTGTTGCCATGCTCATAATAGGCTTTTTTGTCATTTTTTTTTAATTTTCAAAATGGCCGCAAAAATCTCAAATATGCAAAAATGATGTAAATGTTTTTCATTTCTGCAAATCTTCTGCACTTAATATTGTATTTTCAAATGTATTTCAACTTCTTATTAAAACTACATGATTCAACAAGTAAATAAATGACATAACCTTGAAAATATATATTTCCAAAACGGTCCTAATTACCGTATAAATGGTAATACATCCCCAATCCCATAAATTAAGTACTGAAGAAAATCCAAATTGATTATTTTCTAGGAGAGATAAGCATTTTCCCTCTTTGACAGAAACCATGTACCCGATTCTTTGATAATGAGTCCACATTGGAGTACATCATTGGTATCTTTTTGCATGAAGGTTTTAAGTCTTACATGGACAAGGGACGCTTTGGATAATAGGTGTTATAGAGGGTATAAAGACATTAAGGCTTATTTTGGTCATAAAGCGTTTAAGCTCTTTTTTGTGGGGTGGATATGTTTAATACAAAACACCAATATCAACACTTTTGCCACGCTAAATATGGCTTCTTCACTGTTAATTTACATGACATATAATACAATACAATAATATGCATTTTATGTAATCTGCCTAAATGCTCAAATACGAGCATGGATCAATGAATAACTTACCTAACTTTTTATGTTTAGATCGACATCTTTTCATAGAAATACTTTCCACCCAGGCATATGCGCTTTGACCAAACGATATGACCATAGCAGTTAAAAAAGAAGATAAACTCAGATTAATCAACGTTAAAGGTGGTCAAGTGACATCAGTCCAGAAGTAAAGAAGTCCGGGAACTTTCCAAAGAACCACACCTAAACTGCATCAATAACTTCTTTCATGAGACTTAAAATTGCAACCATTCGTGTCCTTTTTAGGAAAGAAGTCGATAGCAGCAAGGTCATGTGGATAGGAAGGGTGTGATCTAAATTGATACCCATTTTTTCTCGACAGCATCCATTGTACTTTGGCAATTGTGTACTAATGTAATTTTCAGTTGCAAGCAGCGGTCACATTTTGAGCGTTTGCCGCTACGTTTCTCACGTATGGTCTGCTTCAGATTGTCTAGCAACTTGGCATAGTATGCTTCGTTAATTGTACCTTTCTTGGGTAATATGTCCAACAAAATATTTTATTGCAACCCCAAATTGTCCCAAAACATTGAATACTAAACCTTGTCTGTAAAACATTGAATAATTTTCTTGGCCCTTGGGATTCCATACAAACGTACCTAGGACTCTGGGGCCTGTTTCATCAAAACATTTAAGTCGTATTTTTGACTTACCAATGTCTTAAAACTCGCTTAAAACAACAATCGCATAACCCAGCTTTTGATAGAATGGCGATACACTTTTCTTACCCTAAACTTGTCGTAAGTCGTCGGTAAGTCAAAAATACGACTTAAATGTACTAACAAACTTACGAACATTTTTGAAACAACAACAAATATGATTGGCCGAATAATTATTGTTATTATTCCTCTTTCAACCAGATGTGTTGTTACAAGGTTTTTGCAAAAATTAATGTTAGTAAAACGCGGCCCTGGACCTTTTTTACGTTCATGAGGATGCAACATGTACTCTTTGGAGTTTAAGACCCAACAGTCTGTAAGTTTGTGCATCCTTTTGCGACCAAGCAATATCTTTCTTACTTTAATTCGCTCAGCAAGTATATCAGATCTGTGAATTTATGACACATACCATCGACAGTGGTTGCAACGTTGCCTTCAGACCGAGCATCATCTTCTTAAGTTTCTCTGTCGCGTTATAACCCCCGCTCCCCCCCCCCTTCCTCCCCAACCACGATATTTTACTTGAGAATAAGATGGTACAAAAGACCAGTAAACTCATCATGCATGCTTACCCTCAGTCACTTTTCAATACAAGTGTCGAACCATAGCAGGCTCTCCCTTTTTTTGAAAAGGCTTTCTAATAACCGTATATTTAGCCAAGTTTGTGCACATATAATGACATATATAAATCGCGGATTCTTTGGTTGATTGGAAAATGCTTATATGTGTTATTCATAGCTAGCTCTTATGTTTTATGGATTTTACCTCATCCCGAGGTTAGCTTGTTGTCTTCCACAAAAGTCAGAATTCCAAAAACTAATTTGTGGTGCAGATGTTTGAAATGAATTAAGAAATGCACGCGCATATCTAAAAACTGATAACAAAACGAAGGATTTCAAATCTTCGGCAAGCGACATATTACAACACTAGAAGTTGGAATATGATGTGTTTCCCTCTCATCATAATCAACAGATCTTGTGTTTGCTATTTTAACTAAATCTTTCAAAACAACATTTTGTTACACGAATACGAGGATTCCTCACAAATCAAGTGTCTTCGAAGTAATGGTATCCAACCAATAAGGTACATATGTACAATTTATAACTGTTTATATTATCACATATAAGTATTCTGAATTATAAAGGTGTGAAACGTTGTCACTCGAATGCAATTTGATAAAGAAATGAATAATTCAGTTGCTATTATAGGCAATTTTAAATCATCAATTAATGCACATGACAGTGCAAATATGAAATTGACCAGTTTCAACTATCGCTTATTAGAATATATTTGGTAAACTATGTTCCTGTAACATAGCATTCCAATCAATAGAAGTGGTTGGGAAGATTTCTCTACTGCACAGCATGTCTCCAATAGTATTGTTAAGTTTAAACTTGGAGCAAAATGTAAAAAAAACCATGCATTACAAGGCAAAAATGGTATAAATCAAAGGTGAACATATATGTACTCCAATGGGAATTCATTATTAAAACGCTTTTTAGTACTTAACTTTTACAAAATAAAGTTTCTTGTGTAAAAGAAAACTGTATTTCACATAGAAAAAAAAATCAAAGAAAGCAGGTTAAAGTTTTCAGCATGTCATTTGCGCTAAATGGAATTTTATTGCCATTTATACGGTAATTTTTCAGAGCATATATTGTTAAGATTCTCCCTTTTAATTGATAAATCATGAAATTTTAGTTGTCAAGCACAACAAGTAAACAATTTAGGGAAAAAGATGCAAAAATGAAAGTCACTAACATTATTAGAGAATATTTGAGAATTTGTTTGCCATTTTGAGAAAAGTATGCAAATAATTGTGAATGCGAATAAGCCCGTATTTGCTTGTTCTGTGTAGCTGATGAATGGTTTATGAACTTATTATTGATCTATTAGTGTTCTTATTCATTTGAAACATTAAGCATTATAAAAACGTATCGCCTCAGCATATTTATTCCATAGAAAAGCCTTGTTTTAGCTAATTAAACACATATTTCTACTTTCTCATTAATATTCATGAATATGCAAATTAGCTAAATAAAAATGATTTCAAGATAAATGTCTATTTAAAATTTTAAAACTAGTCTCATGTTTTATTACCAAAATAAGTATATATCTTAAATAAGTATTTTAAAATATTTTATTGCAATTAATTGATCCAAGTACTGAAACGTAGGAAAATGAGCAGTTGCTATGGTAACAGGCCTACCATTTTCTTATCCAGCACTTTTAAATTAAACAAGAACCTGAATTCATTAATATGTTTCCTGCGCTTCAAGAAAATATAGGTCTTACAAAATCCCACATGGTGGGAAGGGTTTCTATTCACTAGTAAACTAGTAAAGTCGTCTTTTTGCAAATTAAACACATATTTTCCACAATCTCATTAATATTCATGAATATGCAAATTAGCAAAATTTCTGAAAAATCTTTTGGTTGTGAGAGAAATGTAATGACAACATTTTAAAACTAGCCTCAATGTTTTCTGATCAAAATAAGTAATTTTATTGCAATTAATTGATCCAAGCGCCGGAACGAATGAAAATGGGTGGTTACCATGGTAACAAGCCAACTACTTGCTTATCCAGCATTTTTAAATCAAATAACAAAGTGAATGTATTGAAATACATCATAAGCTTCAAGAAAATATAGATCTTCAAAAATCCTACCTATTAGGGAGGTTTAAATTCACTAGTAAAGTCTTGTTTTTAGCAAATTAAACACATTTTCTTACTTTCTCATTAATATTCATGAATATGCAAATTAGCAAATTTTCTAAAAAAATATCTATATTGTGAGAGAAATATCTTGGTAATAATTTAAAAGTATTTTGAAAGATTTATGACAAAAATAAGTAATTTTATTGCAATTTATTGATCCAAGCGCTGGATTGTAGAAAAATGGACGGTTGCCATGGTAACGAGCCCGCCATTTGCTTATCCAGCACTTTTAAATTGAACAACAACCTGAATTCATTACAATACATCATAAGCTTCAAGAAAATATAGGTCTTCAAAAATCCCACTAGGGGGGGAGGGTTTCGGTTATGGGCCCATGGACTATATGTTTTAGCAATGCATGAAGACCGAAAACCCCATTAAATAGTGGAAAATACGAGCAGGACGACATTAATTCCAGGACTGGTGGATTGCATTTTCGCCCTGTGTTGACATATCGGCAGGCATCTCGAGGCAGATATTGTACTTTATTTTCAGTTTCTGACCACTATCACACGTTTTCATTCAACATGTAGTCAAATTGACTACAATGACGCAAAAAATTAAGATGTTCTGGTCTCCTGAACAGATTACCTGCCCCAAAACTCATCCGTTTTGTTCCCAGACCATCGAGGTAGCGGTAATCTATCGAGATAGTTCCCAAGCGTCCCAAACATCTAGCCTTCTGATATATTGATGTGTTGATATACTTTAATGATTCTGGGCAGTGACCTAATGGCTAGTTGGCGAAAATCAGTTCCGCTAGTCACAGAACTGTGATGCACGTGCAATATCTAATAATAGCAGATTTTTTGAGAACTTATGAAACAATGAGCAGGAACTGCCGCAATCACAACATAAATTCCAACCTGAAACCCAAGTGGGAAAAAAAAATACATTTAAGTACCAATACAAAGGGGACATATTGTAAGCCGCGTTAGCGTTAGCATCCCTTTTCCCCAAAAGTTTGTCACTCAGTCACCAGAACTTAACTTAAAGTGTTTGGACACATAAATGACTGAAAAGCATAAAAATCCACAATTGAACTTATTCAATTTTTCAGGAACATCTACATGATCAAAACAAAACGCAGTACTGCTTGCCTTCAGCCAGAGACCTACACCTTAAAATCAAGTTATAGTACTGATTCCGCCAAACCCAAATGTACCTGCAGAAAAGAGAAATTTATCAGCTGTATTGTTCCTAGGTGGGTTTGTAGGCTATTTACGGAGGACTTAATTCAAGATAGGCACTTCCGGCATTCTGGGAATGAAGATTAATAGTTGTCTCTGTTCTTCATGAATGGGTTTCAGGTTGGGATTTATGTTGTGATTGTGGCAGTTCCTGTTCATTGTTTCATATGTTCTAAAAAATCTGCTATAATTAGATATTGCACGTGCATCACAGTTCTGTGACTAGCGGAACTGATTTTCGCCAACTAGCCATTAGGTCACTGCCCAGAATCATTAATGTGTATCAACACATCAATATATCAGAAGGCTAGATGTTTGAGACGCTTGGGAACTATCTCGATAGATTACCGCTACCTCGATGGTCTGGGAACAACACGAATGAGTTTTTGGGCAGGTAATCTGTTCAGGAGACGAGAACATCTTAATTTTTTGCGTCTTGTATTCAATTTGACTACGCGTTGCATCAAAACGTGTGATAGTGGTCAGAAACTGAAAATAAAGTACAATATCTGCCTCGAGATGCCTGTCGATATGTAGAGACAGGGCGAAAATGCAATCCACCAGTCCTGAAATTAATGTCGTCCTGCTCGTATTTTCCACTATTTAATGGGGTTTTCGGTCTTCATGCATTGCTAAAACATAGTAGCATTGCACTGCATCGCCAGATTTTTAAGTAATTCGCTCTTTGAAAGAAAAAACAAATAAAAGGGAGAACTCGCCTTTGTCCACTTGTCAAAATACGGGGATTTCCACTACCTCGACATTCCCGGATGTGGTGTGGGAACAAATTTACGTTAACACATTTTAGAGGTAGCTCCCCTGATGCCCACCCGTGCTTTCCCAAACGACGACATTAAGAGTGGTTCAATTTGGAAGCTGCTGCAGACGACAAAATTGATGGTATTAAAAGGGGAATATGTGTATGTTGTAGCCTAGAAAATTTAGAGAGAAAAGGAGAAATTGATGTTTATCGGCAATTTCTTTTTTCTCTCAATGCTTTCACTAACAAGTTCTACCAGGGACGTCAAAATAAGACTTTGTTAGGGATTGGGTTGCGTTATAAAACGGGCGATCCTGGACGTGCAGATAAAACGAGTAAGTGTTGATAATAATTTAACAGTAATAAAATGTTGCGAGGTTATATTTTTGGTTGTCATATTTTCGCACATGATGTGATAGCCCGATCAAATTTCCTGACGTTATCGATGTTATAACCCTTTCCCAAACAAGACCTGGGTTTTGATGTCCCTAATAGAAAAGGTTTTGGAAAACATTGAAACAAAAGAAGAAACTGCTGATAACCAGCAGTTTCTCCTTTTGTCTCAATATTTTCTGTGCCATATTTTTCATATATCTTATCTTTAATAACATCAATTTGGTCATTTTTTTTTACAGTTTTTGAAGTGGACCACCCTGAAATTTTGTCGTTTGGGAAAGGGATAAAAGAACAAAGTCTTACAGGCCCATGGTTACAGGAGGGGCTTGTATCTTATCCCGCCCATCCTGCTTTAGGCGAGTAACTATGACAAAAATATGTATAATATCGTCGGTGTTATAGCAAAACCTCGTAACTACAGTTTGATAAAAGCTTGAGTTATTTGCAATACAATAATAGTGACGATATGTTTTCTAGCACATGTCTGCATTTAGAACAAAATATTTACTCCGTTTGACATTTACCATTACAGAAAATAATACCGGTAAGTTACGCTTATTTTCAAACTGCGTCATAGAATAACAAGACAAAGTTTTTATGCATAGCATCCAAAGTAGCCCAGAATCTTTTGGCCAGTAATAATTCAAAAAGTTTCTGCATGATGTCTACTTGAAAATAACGGGAACAGGCACTAATTACCGATTTTTATGTCAGATCGAATAAGAACTATGTGTCTAGAATGGGTAAAAGAAATCTTTAAAATTAAGTTTCTGTGATACCAATGTTTAGTCGTGATATATGGCCTTGATTTATGCATTCGATTTTGCGTACCAGTATGCTATTACAAACGTTGAGACTTTGATATGTTCAGATCAAATTGGCAGTGGTAATAATGTTTATTTGTTTGTTTGACTAAATTTGTGGACTAAATCATTTAGCAAGTGGCAAGAATCCGACACTTTCAATTTCAATGTACACTACAAAAACAATCCATGTCAAAAGTGTATGTCATAGTATACAAATATACTGAACCTCAGTAATAACGCACCAATTTTTCTTGTTTTATATTTTTCAAGAAAATCATTCATTTTGTTGACACAATATCATTCGGTATCCGCCGGACACTAGGTTTGCACACAACACACTCTTAAGCACAAAACCCATTCATTCGTGACGCTAGCAGTCCAATTGTGGTAAACAAGTTTTCTGCACGTGCCACAGTATTGACCTGGTGCACAAACCAATTTATCGGTTTATGTGGTACATGTAGACGGTGAAAGAAAGAAAACACCCAAACATTTCATCGGTCGGAAGTTTTGAATGCTTTTAACAATGCCAAGACTTTCCACTGACGAACGTAATCGTGCTATTGGGATGCTGCATTCAGTGATGACGTCACGTGCAATTGTACACACGATGGGATTTCATCACAAGACTATTAACTGGCTTAGAGAATGTTTCCAACAAACTAGTGCACTGCTGGACTGCCCGGGAGGGGGTGCGCCAAAAGTCCCAACTGTAGCTCAAACAGGTACACAGGTGAAAGAACAAAGTGATACAGGGATAGTAGAGAGTCATTCCATATGACAGAATCCAAAATGTGATCAGTTTCATGCGTCGACGAAGCACAGACTGTAGTGCTCTGCAAAGTGGTCTCACGCAGTACTGATTTTGTGACTTTTACTTTAGAGGGTAGTCACGTTTGCGCGTTCGTCACGATTGATTGCTTTAAGGTAGCGAAACAATTTTATGACCAGAAACGAAAAAACTGATAGCAGTTTGATTGGTGGTTTTACAGTTTGAAAAAGTAATAAAATAAAGAAGTTATAATGAAAAATGTAAGCGGTGCGTTATTTCTGAGGTTCAGTATATTAGTAGAAAATAAAACATTTCTGGATATATCTGGATTTCTCAGATCCCACATATTTTCTCGCTATTATTATACATGTATCCCTTATTTTACTTATTAGGGGTGTCAAAACGAGATCTATCTTGTTTTGGACATGGTACATTCTGTGACCATAGCTTGAGCAAGACGAAGTAAATAAGTATAGGTCATCCATAAACACTGCTTTTTAGCTCCACTGGCCGAAGGCCAGCGGGGCTTATGTCATGGCCCTGTGTCCGTCGTCCGTCCGTGCGTCCGTGCGTCCGTGCGTAAACTTTTTCTTTAAACATCTTCTTCTCCAAAACTACTGGACCAATTTCAACCAAACTTCACAGGAATCTTCCTTGTATGAACCTCTTCCAAATTCCTTCAAAAGAATAAATTCCATGCAGAACTTGAATTTTAATTAATTAAATTGAATTAAATTTTCGAAAAATCTTTGAAAATTCTTCGTCTCCAAAACTACTGGACCAATTTCAGCCAAACTTCACAGAAATCTTTCTTGCATGAATTTCTACCAAATTCCTTCAAAAGATTAAAATCCGCGCAGAACTTGAATTTTAATTAATTTAATTGATTAAAATTTTAGAAAAATCTTTAAAAATTATTCTTCTCCAAAACTACTGGACCAATTTCAACCGAACTGCACAGAAATCTTCCTTGGATGAATCTCTACCAAATTTCTCCAAAAAGAAAAAAATCTGTGCAGAACTTGAATTTTAATTAATTTAATTGAATTTAATTTTCGAAAAATCTTTAAAAATTCTTCTTCTCCAAAACTACTAGACCAATTTCAACCAAACTTCACAGAAATCTTCCTTGGATGAATCTCTACCAAGTTCCTCCAAAAGAATAAAATCTGTGCAGAACTTGAATTAATTTAATTGATTTAAATTTTAGAAAAATCTTTAAAAATTATTCTTCTCCAAAACTACTGGACCAATTTCAACCAAACTTCACAGAAATCTTCCTTGTTGTATGAATCTCTTCTTAATTCCTTCAAAAAGATAAATTCTGTGTATAACTTAATTTTTAATTAATTTAATTGAATTAAATTTTCGAAAAATCTTAAGAAAATTCTTCTTTCCAAAACCACTGGACCATCTTTCTTCACAGAAATCTTTCTTGCATAAATCTCTACCAAATTCCTTCAAAAGAATAAAATCCGCGCAGAACTTGAATTTTAATTAGTTTAATTGATTTAATTTTTTGAAAAATCTTTAAAAATTCTTCTTCTCCAAAACTACTGGACCAATTTCAACCAAACTTCACAGAAATCTTCCTTGCATGAATGTCTTCTTAATTCCATAAAATAAAATAAATAAATTCTGTGTGGAACTTAAATTTTGATTAATTAAATACAATTAATTATTCGAAAAATCTTCATTTCCAATACTACTGGACCAATTTTAACCAAACTTCACATGAACCTTCCTTGTATGAATCTCCTCTAAATTTCTTAAAAAAATAATTTCCGTGTAGAACTTAAATCTTAATAAATTTAATTAAATTGAATTTTCGAAAAATTATTAAACAATCTTCTTCTCCAAAACTACGGGAACAATTTCAACAAAACTTCACAGGAATCTTCCTTGCATAAATCTCTTCCAAATTCCTTCACGATCGGATGAAAAGCTTGGCCGCTGTGGGCTAGGCTTATTTTTCGTTGAATGAAACATAGTGTAATTTTAAGAAAATTTCAAAAACATTTCTGCTCCTAAATCACTTAATGGATTTCATTCTGGTGTAGCATGAATCTTCTTTGGATAGCCCTCTATTGTATTCCTTAAAGAAGTTTGTAGTCTAAATGTCTAAAAGCCAGTGGAGCAGTACAGGGCCATCTTGACCCTCTTGTTATAAATTGTCTGCTATATATTTTATATCTTTATATTTTACATCAGTTATATTCTTGATGTACCCGGTAGCAAAACAAATTGGCGTGACAAATGATTTTAAAACATGAAAAAATACTAAACGACATTCTGTCAGTTTGAATCTACTACATGGTGTGAAGAAGCTTTGAGAGCCAATCATGGGTGCTTGCTAATAATGTCAACCATATGGTCAATCGAGTCATTTTTCCCTAAAGTTCACAATGAGACTTGTTCAGCTATATCGGAGAAATGGAGTTGATGGCGCCGAAATGGAGATTGTTATTACAATAACTTGGTGGTCGTAATATGAATTCACATTTATCTAACGTCAATATCAAATACAAATACAAATGCAGCAAATAATTATTTTGAAAAAAAAAAAAAAAAAAAAAAAAAAAAAAAAGAAAAAAGAATTTCAAGCTCGACCAAAAGCAATTTCCATGGCGCTATCGCGACTGCAAAGGCGTCATTCCGCGCTTTATCTTGTCGATATAAAACAAAGATGTTGTTAATGTAACAATCATTATCAACGTACAATATAACCAGCTTCAACAAATATGTCGAACATTTTGTACAATAATCGCCTCCCTAACTCTGCACGTTAATATTTTAAAATCGTTATAAAGGTAGTCTAGCTCAAGGCTGGGCTACCAATTATAAACTCTACAAGTAGGCTAAATCACGTGACCGCTCTCCATGGTACATGTTAACTTAATCGATTTAGACGGGTCAATATATGAAAATAAGGTCCCTACCCCCAAAAATTGCAACAAAAGGTTTTTAAACTGTTTCGGTTAGAATAAAGGGTACTTAATAACATACTAAAAATCTACCAAAATCTAGGTCACGGAAAAGGGTTATTTTCAAGATGGCGTCCAAGATGGCCGCCGAAACACTAAAATCGCCATAGCCCCATTACTATTTGTGCTAGGTTGGTAGATTTGGTGTCTATCCATAGGTTTAAGGGGCCAAGGAATTCATTTAAAGCATCAAAACTGGTACAAATTGATTATATAATGAGTAAATGGTATGTAGGACCAATGCTGGTCACCGAGGCATTGCTATAACTGGGATTAATTTACGGCGGGCCATGCATTAATTGAATCAGGTGTCAATATATATTCATATGAGCCATTACCTGAAAATGGGTCTGATATGACATTTAAGACTAGCATTGACTCAGATCAGCCTGATCAAGATCCATGTTGTTCTGCAATAGCTTTATCATTACAGATAGCAACTGTAAAGAACCAGCATGGATCATAATCCATAGTTTGGTGTTTATCCATAAGTTTAAGGGGTCAATGAATTAATCTAAAGTATTAGAACTGCTACAAGCACAACAACAAATGGGAAAAACGATGTATCGGACCTTAGCTGATCACGAAAAATAGTGCCATAGCAGGATTTGAATTATATTTGTCAATACATACATGTATATTATAGAGGTATTTGCAGTCACTAAGACATTCAAAATGACAAAAAGGAGGGAGCAACATTGATGTCTAAAAGGTTCTTGAAGAAGACATGGATGTCATCATTCAGTTAGTATTAAGAGAGATTATGCTATTAGTTTGTTTCGGCTGTCAGATGAAGTGCATTCCGAGATCATAAAAATGTTCAAAAACTCCAAAATTTCGGACTTAGTGTTAGCCACTCTGCTATATCTTGACAGCGGACAATGTGCAGTACTTAGATCAATATCATAAAACTAGCCGCATGTTTGCAATTTGCATGTTTACCTCATTATATCAAATTGAAACAGAAATAGAATAATTCCTATAATATGGCATAGGATAACGATAACATTTTTTTGTATTTTGTTACAAAAAGACATTGAAATACGACGTTTTGCATTGTCCATGCATCGTAATGCTAAACAAGTCTAACAGAAAAAACGAACTCTGGAAAAAACGCGCATTTCATTTATATAAAAAAACGCATCGTAATTAAGTAACCACAGACCGGTATGGATTTTATATTTACAGAAAATAGATATAGCCATTCAATATCTTTTATGGAAAAAACATTTGATAAATTCGCATATGACCTTCATATATTATACGAGTTCAAGAATTAATGTAAGACAGTAAAATGCCCAATGCCATTTATTTGATATTTTAGAAAGTACTGGTTAGTACATTGCAATTTCCTTTTTGGACAGTTGTGCTTCACTGACAAATATAATTTAAAGATGAATTAACAAAGACGGGTAAAAAAATCATAAACAGTGTGTCACATTTGCTAAATTACATCTTTTTTTCTTAGAACACATATTCTATTGTTTTTATTGATCGGAATACTTAGTTATACTAGAAATGTAATTCTTAGCAGACGTGTAAAATTTCAAATTTACTGAAAAAGGTCGATGCAAACAGATGAAACATATAAACAAGATATGAAATATGAGTTATTGTTTCTGTCCAGTGGAAATTGACATCAATAAGCCTATGATTTATAGAATTGTAATAAAAGTTTAACAAATGGGCAAGAACATTTACAGCATATTATTTTCCACTCCAAGGCAGATTTCATATCATATTTAATATTATTAGTCAAATTGTAATTGACACTTGCTATAATTGTAACGGTTAGTCCATGAGTTATATTTCGCTAAATCAATTTCTAGAAGGGACTCACGAATGCTAGTTTGTTAAAATAAAAACATTTAGAATATACACGAGAACTTACACTTTAAACTTAAGGGCATATCGTTTCTACGCAGTGAAAATTGGCAATAAAGTATTCCGACCATCATAAGATACCAACACTTCATGCAAATTTGCTTCCAACAGTGCCGTTTTCCGTGGCAATGGAAATTGACAAGGATATCCAGATTTGGAAAACATAGAGCTGATGGCGCCGAAGTTACACAAAGTTTTTGGTATCTAGTAACTGGTGGAATACTAGTTCGTTCCTTATAACTCAAGTCAGCCTTTTAATTCCAAGTAACCAATAAGGGAAGGCAATTCTCGACAGAAGGTGGAAAATGCATTCCATGGTAGTGGTATGTATGTTGTCTACAAGATCCGAATTTTGAACCGTATCATAGCTTTTTTACCAATTTTAGAAGAAGACGGTGCGAGGAAAGCTACTTGTGGCACAGTATATTTTCATTTGTTTTATTGTATCTAAGAAAATTATTTCATTTCAATTCCCATTACTTACTGACTTAATGAATGTATTGTGCATGTTATACATGTAACATGAAGGAAAATGGCGAAAAGTAGAAATCGTCGTTTTTTCAACATCAGCTTTTCTTTCAGCACTCTCCACAGTTTGTATGTTACCCACTGTACACATTGCTGTACATTTATTTATTCTAAGAGCTCGTAATTGCAGCTTTAAAAGCCGTAGTTAAAGGTGTTTGTTTCGAAAAGCAAAACATGTATAAGCACATGACTGTGTGGAATTTGTTTCCCGGAAAATGAACATTCACTTTGGCTTTTTAATGGACAATTGTGATGTTTTGTACTTTTCGTCAGTATGTTTGCAATATTCGGTTAATTTTCCGAATCAAAACTTGACGTTGTCCGTGTTTTTAACATTTTATGGCTTTCTGAATGCACGTTATCTTCATTTGAAACAAGCTTATAGTGTAGCCTTTCTTGGCACGGACTGATGACATCAATAACTTTTTCAAGAACGTTTCTTATGTTCAACCGTGTCGCAAAAGCTTGTATGCCGATCGTACAAATATTTCAATTGCTTTCGTATATTTTCAAATTAAGAAAGGACAATAAAATTCAGATTGTATTCTCAAAACATACTTACTTGATGCTTCTTAATAACAATCGAATGGCAAACTGACTCACAAGACCTCAAAATGTATAAGCCTATATTCAGTTTGATTACAATCCATGCTGGTACTTTACAGTTGTTATCTGTCATGATAAAGCTATTGAAGAACAACATGGATCTTGATCAGGCTGATCTGTGTCAATGCTAGTCTTAAATGTCATGTCAGACCCCTTTTCATGTAATGGCTCATATGAATATATATTGACACCTGATTCAATTAATGCATGGCCCGCCGTAAATTAATCCCAGTTATAGCAATGCCTCGGTGACCAGCATTGGTCCTACATACCATTTACTCATTATATAATCAATTTGTACCAGTTTTGATGCTTTAAATGAATTCCTTGGCCCCTTAAACCTATGGAGAGACACCAAATTTACCAACCTAGCACAAATAGTAATGGAGCTATGGCGATTTTAGTGTTTCGGCGGCCATCTTGGACGCCATCTTGAAAATAACCCTTTTCCGTGATCCAGATTTTGGTAGATTTTTAGTATGTTATTAAGTACCCTTTATACTAACCAAAACAGTTTAAAAACCTTTTGTTGCAATTTTTTGGGGGTAAATCAGTATATTGACCCGTCTAATTACCACACAGTGGCTTTGTTTGACTCTCCAAAATGTAAAAGATACGTTGGAAAACATTGTGAAAAAATGAAGAAATTGCTCGTCACAAGCAATTTCTACATTTCCTTCAATGTTTTCTACCCCATTTATATGGATTATCTTATAATTACTAAATTATTATACACTGATTTACTTTGTTTTTTTTTTCTAGCAAAATATCAAATTCAACATTTATACGGCGTAGAATAAACATATATAGAAGATGGGGGAAACTTTAGATGCAAGGGAAATCAATTACGCGAGGATTACGTGTAATTTGTGTGAAAACATAATTGGAAAATGATGAAATATTATTTGAAATGCTTTGGGCTAAATAGATGTATAGATTTATCTATTAAAATGCATAATTAATCGGATAATATGTGTCATTTCACAGTACTACTGGCGTCACAATTATTTGAGCCGGTATCTCTAAAAATGAGCCGTTGTAGGCTACAACTTGTAGGGCATTTGACCAACATGGATCGAGATCAGCATGGGCAATGTACATACGCACAGTCTGATCGAGATCCATGTTGATATTCTATGGCTCATTAGGATCTGTGGCAAAAGTAAGAGAACACTATGGGATTTATTCACACGATTTTATGCACAGTCTGACTTTGACAGTGGCATAGCCAGAGGAAATCGCATTGTATATTCAAAGAGCATTGGGGCTAGGTCTTTTGAATTCCCCCATAAGAAAAATGCTTGGAAAAACATCACAGAAAATGAAAAAAAAATGCTTGTGACAAGCAACTTTTTCATTTTCCACATTTTTTTTTACACAGAGAGACTTGAAATTGTCGTCTACAGCGTCTTTGAATTTGGACCAATCTAAAATGTGTAGTTTAGCAATGGCTTAAAGGTATAAATATGAAAACCAAACGCTTTTATAATCAATATCTTTTTTTGGACTTTTTTCGACCATTTTCTTTTCGATTATTTCCTACGAATTGTACTCAAATGAGTACCTGAGTACGCCTGTCTACGCCCCTGTTTGAAACATGGTAGACTCAAATGCTATTAAGTCCACTTTTCAAGATTACGACACATTTGGTTCACGCGATGACAAAACGAGTCCTACTGACGAATTTAGATCAAAATATTAATTGATCTATCAACTAATATACTCTGTCTTTATGACTTTTTTGCGTTTACAGTCGACACTCGTTGTGTCGAAGTCACAGGGGCCGTCAAAATACATCGATATATCCGAAGTTCGACTTATCCGATTTTGTTTAGTTTCGATTTTGGTCAATTTCATTGTTCACCAATTGTTTTTCTAATTGAAATGTAGTAGGAAAAGGAAAGAAATTACTCGAGACGAGCAACTTTTCTCCTTTTTCTGCTATATTTTAATGGTTATATTTATTTAAAAACGGGGTTTGCGTAGTTCCTTTGATACCCATTTACGAAAACGGACCAGATTTTCACTTCGACTAAAGCGGAAATTCGATTCACCCGATGTCGACATAACGAGTGTCGACTTTATTATGCTACTGTCACACACAACCACGCGGCGTCCACATCACGTCCAAAATGCGTCCAAAATATGCTACACGGGCCACCTCTTTTGGACATACTTTGGTAGTACTGTGGGTGTGTTTAACCCTTTACCAAACAGCAAACTTTTATGGTGGACTATTTCAAATGCTGCTGCAGATCACAAAATGGATGTTGATAAAGATAGAATTAAAATGGATGTTGATAAAGATAGAATTTGTAGGCAATGTAGCCTGGAAAATATTGAGGAAAAAGGAGAAACTGCTGGTTATCAGCAATTTCTTCTTTTGTCTCAATGTTTTCCCAAGCTTTTTCAATTGTGCAAGTCAAAACCAGGTCTTGTTTGGGAAAGGGTTAAGTGTGTGTGACTGTGTCTTGACTGAATGAGAACTTCGAGAGAATTCGTGATCAAATATGCCCAGATTGCAGTAATCGAGGCAGACCATCCGAAATACAGATGTACACGACGACGGTATTTTTCGAGCAACTTCGTAATCATTCGGCAGAAGAAAATGTGGAATTCTTGATCTTCTTTATTTTTCTGTATAGATCTACATGTAGATCGGATACAGACGAAGGTTAACGACATCACACGAAAAAATCCGACTTCGTATGAATATAAAACTGGTCATATTGCATATTGCTACTGTTATCTTTATCTTTTCTGTATATTAGTATGGTGGTACTCAGATCCCCCAGATATTTAACCCATTAGATCTACCACACAATGACTCTTTTTAACTCCCTAAAAGTTAATGGCTTTGGAAAACATTGATGAAAATGAAGAAATTGTCTGTGACAAGCAATTTCGTCATTTCCCACAATGTTTTCTACCGTAAATGACCATTTCTTTTTTAAATTTCATGAACTTGAAATTGCCGTCTGCAATATCTTTAAATTTGGAACAGTCTAAAATTTTGTCGTTTGGTAATGGGTTAAACATGGAAGTCAAACTAGTGCATATACCTGTCCACGCGCATTAACCCTTTCCCAAACAAGACCTGGTTTTGACGTTCTTATAAGAAAATGCTTGGGAAAACATTGAAACAAAAGAAGAAACTGCTGATAACCAGCAGTTTCTCCTTTTGTCTCAATATTTTCTTGGCTATATCACACACAATTTCAATCTTTATAACATCCATTTCGTCGTCTGCAGCTGCTTTTGAATTGGACCTGCCTCAAATTTTGTCGTTTGGGAAAGGGTTAAACCCGTACACGTGACTAATCCTTTATCAAATGATGAAAGTTTAGACTGGTCCATTTTGAAAGCTTCCATAGACGACACGTTGATTCAGAAAGGATTTTCTGATATTGCATGAAAGAAAGCTAGAGGCAAAAGGAGAAAATTTCATTGAGGTTATCAACATAACTATTTCGTCTTGAACGTCTTTAAAATTTGACCACTATTAAATTTTAACATTTGGGAAAGGGTTCTCTTTAACTTACCAGACGGTCAAAGACCTAGGCATATTTGGTTCAAACATGCGTGGTTTATACGTATCATACAGGGTGTTTCATAATATCTGTTACCATTACGAATAAATATAAATCATTGACTTTACATACAATATAGTTATGTTATACACATTTTTAAAGGGTACATGATAAAGTTTTGTGTCACGCAAAAATTTAGGGAAAATATTGACGTCATGACGTCTTTTTTGGCGTCATCAAATTTGGGCCGTTTTTCAAGAATGATGCCCTCCGTTGACGCATGGACGAAACCTGTCAAACAGCTTGATCAATTATTTATCGATAACTGTCATCAGATCTATGAAAAAATAATATCCTGATGATGAAAATTCAACATATATGCTTAAAGAAATCTGACTTTGTCAGGAAAGATAATTTCATTCTCACAATTTAGCAGTATAGACGTCCTAAAATCCATCGGTTAGAACTGGACCCTTCTTTTTTGAGAACGAAAATTGTGAGGTTTAGACAACTTTAAATAAAGCTCACTATCTGCATGAAATAGAGTAGAAATGTGATTTTGCATTAAGGCTAAAAGCTACAGAATTCAATACCCTTTGATTCTGGCTGGATGTTGCTGCGCCCCACTTCAAGAGAAAATATTTTGTGGATTGAGAAAACATTTGGGACACAATAGATTTCGTACAGGTCAGATAAAGTGTGGCTTTCGCACTCCCAAGACCTCAGCCCGGTTGAACTTCTTCTTATATATATATCTGAACGAGCATGTACGTATAACCATGTTGCAATATCCACAAATGCATTTGAATAGCATTTCATTGTGAAAACAGAATATTCCAATGGACACGTGCAATTCGGTCGTTACAAACATTAAGAAACAGGCCGACGTCGTTTTGCAACATGGATTACATCATCTAGAATCCTTTGTCAAAAAATGTACTTTTTAATGAGGTTGAATCGGTATCAATGCTGAACGCAAATATACTATTGTTATATGTCAAATAAAACTTTATTATGTCTATTTTCGCATTGTTCATTTCATTAAAATTTACATTTCTTGGTTAAAATATACTTAAGATTCGAAATGGTAACACATATTATGAAACACCCTGTATTACACATCATTACAATTTGTATAACAGCAAAATAAATGATATATCTGAAATGTTGTCGAACGTTCTAAAATGGTTCATTCGAAGTCAATAGACGGTCAAACATTAATTAGGTCTGTATCATATCGTCGCTTTTCAACAAAAAACAACAAAAAACTGCAGCTTAAAACAAGTTGAAGTTACAAGTTTTTTGTTGGAAAGCATTGATATAAAGTAAAAATAAATGAAATTTTATCTGAAAATGTATATATTTATATACCGGTATCTATTTTCTGTTTATAAATGATCCACTCCAAGTCAATGGACGGTCAAAGACTAATTTGGCAGCCTAACGCGTGGTCTATATTATAATATACTCCTCAAAAAAAAGTTAAGGACCACACATTCGAAGTGCGATATTTTGTGTATCCTTATATGAACTTATTTATAATTTGTTGCATGATAACTAGTACCCTTTCTTCATTGAATGCCCCAATGAACTCTGTAAATAATGTAATTTGGGGAGATTGTGGTAGATATCCTATTTATATTGAGGCTTCAAAAAGATGTATGAAATATTGGGTAAAACTTTTAAACACACCTAATGATCGTTACATCCGGAAATGTTATGACATGTTGAAAATATTAGATGAACGAGGTTTTGAAAATTGGGTTTCTAAAGTGAGGATTAGCCTTTATACAAATGGTTTTGGATAAAGTTGGGAAAGATAAGCAGTCACAGACGAATGCGAATCAGTTTTTAAAATCTTATAAAAACAGATTGATAGATCAATTTATCCCAAACTGGTACAGTTATTGTAACAGAACAAGTAAGTTGATTTATTACTCTAATTTTAAACAAAATTTTTTTAAAGAAACCTATTTAGATATAATTGACATAGTCAAGTTTAGGAAAAGTTTAGTCTCATTTAGAAGCTCAGCTCATTCTTTAATAATAGAGAAAGGTCGTCATCTAAATATTGTTACATATCTTAGATATTGCCTTTATTGTAACTCAGTTGTCGAATGTGAATTTCATTTCCTGTTAATCTGTCCGTTGTATGATGAATTGCGCACTAAGTTTATCGGCAAAAAGTATTATAAAAAACCCAAACATACAGAAATTCTATCTTTTAATGGCAATCAAAACTACGACAACGATACGAAATCTTGCCATTTTTATATTCTATGCTATGGAAAAAAGAGATTTAGTAATATCTAAGGTCTCTCAAACATCCCCATGACATTATTGTTTGTGAAATTGTTATTTTTGTACATGTTGTATACAGGCATTGGCCAATATACTAAATAAATATTTGCGCATAATCAGTTGGTCATTAGATTGAAAATTGGGCGAATTAAAAATTGTAGGAGAAAAGGACATAACACTACTCTTTAAAATGCTTGTTTTGCATGTAGTGGGTGGGAGGGCAACTTTAAGAAAAAGCTCCTTTCCCCAGGATTTTCTTTTGAAAAATCACACGTATGGCCAGTTTGACTATCTTGAACCTCTGTTAACTAAACGCCAGAAGAGTAGACGTTGTTAATTAACTTCTGGTACCCTGTATGAGGGATTTACACCATGCCTTTACCATCGCCCGTGTGCGAGCTTCCAGCATCACTTTTGGACCGTTTTGAGTAGAGATCCGTTATGTAATGGTAGCCCCACACATTTGCAACATGATTCACGTGAGGAGAGCGTGCTGTCCATTGCATAAGTTACATTTTTTATCTCTCTAAAGAGACTCGGTTGCAATTCTTACCATGTGTGGATGGTCGTTATCGCCCCTTAAATGAATTTAGGAACAATAGCGTCACTGAATGGACAAGATTATCTAAGGAGAACCTCATCTCTTTATCGATCACCGGTCAGCGATCTGTTAGGATTGATGCCAAGTACCGTATAGCCATCTGAACATACCCACCCCACTCAAGCACAAATGGCCCATTTCACTTATCGTCTTTTACACCATAAACATTTTTAAAACGCCATTTTTTCTGAAGAAACACTACGACTTTTCCGACTTTGGCATTCTGTCACAATTTTCACTGGTCGCATCCCACAAAACAGACCTCAAATCTGTAAGATCAAAGTTGCATTGCGGACATTGAAAAGTCAATGCAAAACCGTCTGGTCTGTGCGGCTGAAGAGCGGTTCACAGGAAGCTTCCATGCGCATAATTAATGAGCTCAGATGTGCTTTTTGTTGTTTGGACGTAAACAGCTTGTACTGTTGGTCTCTGGTGTAATTTGATGGATGATAACGCTCGTCTTCACACGTCGACCTTTGTTGTCAAGAAGGAAGTACGCAACTAACCGAAAAGTTAACAAGCATTCCTTACATGAAATTCATTAAACATATGTGGGACTGTTATCACAGGAGAATTCCTTTCCATAATGTCCACGCAGACATATCGGAAGCTTTTAAACGGGTTCCGATAGATGCATTGTCTAGACCCCTTCTTGCGGGAACCGGAAGTTGATTTAAAGCCTCTGTTCACATTGCATTGAAGTGATAGACGCATAAGATGCTCACGCAAGTTATGCACCTGAATATTCAGAGGAAAATCTTGAGAAACAATGACCTTTTCCATAAAATGCTACTCCACCCACTACATGTCAAATCAGGCATTTTGAGGGGTATTGCAATGTCAAGTTCTCTTACAACTTTAGTTTCTGCAATTTTTACAATCTCCCGATGATTTGTTATGAAAGAAAGATTACCATTCCTTATACAGAAATTCATAAATAAATTTATTAAAAGACTCGTAGAATATTTTATTTTGAATATGTGGTCCTTAACTTTTTTTAATGAGTATAATAACAACTTACAATGTAAAAATGAATTTAATTCTTTCAGAACATATTTGTATATCGGTATCGTAAAATTTTGTTGTTTCGAAAATGGTTCATTATAAGTCACCAGACGGTCATAGACTAATAAGATGTCGCAAGGGGTTGCATATAATTGTGACCCATCACGCTAAAAGGGACCTTATCGGATGTGTGAAAAATATCGACCCTAGTCAGTCTGCGCAGTCCGCGCAGCCAGACTAGGGCTGACACTTTTCACTAAATATTATGTAATTTTCGAAATCTAGAATGCTTTCCCTATCCCTACTATATATTCATTTTTCGCATACAATATCTGGTTGACCTGTGCTTGGTCTGACAAGTTTGTCAAAATTTGGATTTTTGGAGTTCGGATAAGGTCCCTTTTAGCGCGACGGGTCACATATCATCAGTACAGTGAATCACGCGACATAGCTTTTGTCTTTGTTCAAATTGTAAAGTACACGTTGATCTGTTAAAATATATGACCGATTTGAAAAGAGCAGGTAAAGCAGGAAGTCCACAAAGAATTTCTATATGCAAAGGATCTTTTACAGATCAGCTGATAAAAAGTTATTGATGATATTCCAAAATTTTGTTTGGTCGCCAATAACTTTTTGAATTAGCTAATTATTTCAAAAGATCTACCCAAACAATCGAATCCCTGACGTATTTCTACCTTCTCTGTCTCAAACCGAGTACAAATATGCCGAGTTTTAATAGACTTATCAGAGATTTTCTGCAACTGTTATATCACACGATTCCCAGCTGTCATCATATAACAATAAAATAGAGAGTATAGTTGTCCCACGTTTCTGATTCCCGCCAAAGAATAAAAAGACATATAAATGATATAGTTCAGCAACATTGACCTGGGACATCTGCATATTACGTAATACCCCCACTTGGGGTTCAAATCATTCACCTGGTTTTTGTCCTTATTGCGCATGCGCGCCACCGAAACGAGTTTAAAGACGGAAATTTCCCGCAAAAAATAGGGAAAATGGTAATGAGTATTATTTTCAGTTTTAAAGTCAATCCTGACCGATGACTTTTCCCCGATCTCTAGTCGATCAACACTAGGCCTACCTCTAAAGCCAATCGGAGTGGGTGAACAGATGAAGCAGAGGTCGAGGTTATCGGGATATCGTCGAGAGCCACTCGAGTACGAGTCGAAGTGGTCGAGTAAAGGTTTGGTGCAGGTCGAGTTAAGATATTAACCCGATTACAGTCGATCTCAAGAGAAGATGGATTCTCGTTCGGGTCGATCTTCTACCCAATCAGTACACGATCGCTTCTCGATAAATTTTCTATTCGATTGCACACGAATATCTGTGACATTAAAAAAATTGAGGAGGAAGCCCGAGCAATGCAGATCAGCTTGGCCACTCCCGATCATTCGTGCTGACCGAACTCGATTTGTACTCGATCATTGGATCGGGCTTGATCAAGTTGATCAGATTGACAATTGGAACCTAGCACTAGATAGACGAATGGTCTATAGGCTGTTTTAACGTTACTTGTAGAAAATAGTTCTGGCAATATAGAGGGAAAAGAAGAAATAGCTGATAATAAGCATTTTCTTCTTTTCTCTCAATATTTCCTATGCTATATTATACCGTCGCTTTTCTACGAAAATCTCGTAACTGCAGCTTGTTTTAAGCTGCAGTTACGAGGTTTTTGTAGAAAAGCAACGATACACATTTTCTCTTTTCTCTCAATATTTCCTATACTATATTATACCGTTGCTTTTCTATGAAAATCTCGTAACTGCAGCTTGTTTTAAGCTGCAGTTACGAGGTTTTCGTAGAAAAGCAACGATACATATTTTCTTCTTTTGTAGTCAATTATTTGTCGTCTTAACTCCCTGAACATTTGAGTAGTCTTTAAATTTGCCGTTTTAGAAAGGGTGAAGTTAGGAAACAAGAAACATGACCAACCTTTTAGCACTTGTCAGGTTTTGTACTCAAATTTTTTGTTTGTCGTTTTTCAACCCTTTGTCTAACAAGTCTTCGTTTTGACGATACCAATGGAAAAGGCATTTGAAAACATTGAGACAAAAGAAGAAAATGCTGGTGCGTCACCAACATGTTCTCCTTTTGTCTCAACATTTTCCGCGCCAAATTATACATACAGTCGACACTCGTTGTGTCGAAGTCAGAGGGGCCTTCAAATTATCTCGACATATCCGGAGTTCGACTCATCCGATTTTGTTCAATTTCGAATTGAATGCCATATGGTCATTTTTGCTGCTCATCAAGTGCTTTAATAATTGAAATATAGTAGGAAAAAGGAAAGAAATTGCTCAAAACGAGCAATTTCTATCATTTCCTACTAAATTTCAATAGCTATATTTATTTCGAAATTATTTTATTTAACGTTTTGATATCCATTGGTGAGGACGGGGCCAGAATTTCACTTCGACTTAAGCGAAAATTCGACTTATCCGATGTCGACATAACGAATGTCGACTGTATTTAGTTTTATTCTTTCAACGATCTGTAGTAGCTTTCGAACTTATCCATCCTTATAAATACATGTATTTTGCCGTTAAGAGATTCCATAGCATTAATTTTTCTCTGAACGTTTGGTCACTCTCTGGTCTGTCACTTTCAGGTTGTTAACCCTCTCCCAAGAAAACAAGGATAGTCTACCTTAGTTTTGACGTTCCTAAAAGAAAAACGGTTTAAAGGGCGACGGTAACAGATGGTCTAATTGCAAAAAATGAATTTTTTTGAAAAAATATGCACAACTTTTGTGTTGACCACCTCGGGATGGTTAATAATATGCGATTCAGACAGAGAATGAGCCGAAATTACAAGACAGATAGCTGAATTTAGGGAGAATCCAAGCCTAAATTCAACCCCATCACTGATGGGGTTAGAATTATTTTTAAATTGTTGCGCATGCGCATACAGCGCGGACCATGATTCAAACGAGATTCATACTTAAATTTCAATATGACGTCATCATGTATGTTGTGACGTCATTAAGAAAGTCGCATGTCCTACTGTTTTGACCTACTTTCTACATCGCTTCATGAATTTGGTATCAAATTGCGAAAAAATTAGTCGTTGCTTCAATAGTTTCTCGTAATCATTTAATCAGGTCATATAAAGCTTAAAAAGTGTACATTTCGTTTGTATTTGACAATTTTTGGGTCCAAATCTGGGAAATAGTAGCTTTAAAGGGACATTTCATTCCAATTTCAATTTTTTCAAAGTATGTCTTGATGCCAAAATTGGTTATTCTAACGAGTATAAAAACTATTAGTTTTTTGAAGTTATTGACAATAAGCGAGAAACACACATTTAAAGTTGAGACATAATCGATAAATTGCATATAAATCCGAACTGTTGTCCACAACAATTTGTTCGATTTTAACACAAAAATATAAATTTCTCGTAAACGGCGCAATATTTTGGCTTGAAATTTTCTGAATTTTCATAAGGAAATATGCTCTTTCAGATAAAGAATTAAAAGTCAAATTTATGACAAAAAAATCTGAAATGTCACTTTAAGGTATAATACCCGTAATTAGATTCGCACGACGTCGGACTGTTTACGACCGCGCCCGAATGAGTTCGGATACGTGACGGCGACGCTCGACAAAACTGGATGTTTTATGAATCTCAGAATGGCCACATTACGGGTATTCTACCTTAAAACTATAATAATTTACTATTTAACCATTTTTGTTGCTCTTCACATAGATCTTATGTCAATTGAAAAAAATGGAAGGAAAAAAGAAAGATCTCACGGAACGAGCAGTATCTATCCCTTTTCTACTGTATTCGTACGTCAATGGATATATTCGCTTCAAAGATATTTTGGGTAACATTTGTGGTATCCATTGATGAGAACAAGGTCACATATTTTCTTCAACTTAACCCATTACCGGACGACAACATTTTGGGCTAGTCTGAATTGAAAGGTGTTGCAGACGACAATTTCAAGTTTATGAAATTTAAGAAAAAATACATTTTTGGGTTAGAAAACATTGTGGAAAATGAAGAAATTGCTTGTGACAAGCAATTTCTTCATTTTCTATAATATTTTCCTAAGTTTTTTCTTGTGAGGGAGTTAAAAGGCGTCATTGTGCAGTAATGGGTTAAGCAGAAATTTGACTTATCCGATGTCGACATAACGAGTGTCCATAGTAATTTGTTCAGTAAAAATTATCACATCAGGTTGTGTTTGGGAATGGACACAAAAGAAAGAAAGAAGAAGAAGAAGTAGGAAGAAGTAGGAAGAAGTAAGAAGAAGAAGAAGAAGAAGAAGAAGAAGAAGAAGAAGAAGAAGAAGAAGAAGAAGAAGAAGAAGAAGAAGAAGAAGAAGAAGAAGAAGAAGAAGAAGAAGAAGAAGAAGAAGAAGAAGAAGAAGAAGAAGGAGGAGGAGGAGGAGGAGGAGGAGGAGGAGGAGGAGGAGGAGGAGGAGGAGGAGGAGGAGGAGGAGGAGGAGAGGAGGAGGAGGAGGAGGAGGAGGAGGAGGAGGAGGAGGAGGAGGAGGAGGAGTGGAGGAGGAGGAGGAGGAGGAGGAGGAGGAGGAGGAGGAGGAGGAGGAGGAGGAGGAGAAGAAGAAGAGAAGAAGAAGAAGAAGAAGAAGAGAAGAAGAAGAAGAAGAAGAAGAAAAAGAAGAAGAAGAAGAAGAAGAAGAAGAAGAAGAAGAAGAAGAAGAAGAAGAAGAAAAGAAAAAGAAGAAGAAGAAGAATGGAACTTAGGAACACCAGAAATAAAACAAAACAAAACAACAAAAGAGTTGATAACGATTGTCTTTTCTTTACAAAGACATAAACATATCATAACTGGAATGTGTCAACTGCTGCGGCTTGGTACCTCATCTTATCAGCCGCAGAGCCTGAAAAAAGATATAATACATGTATAATTAGGGGGCCAAAACCTAGTAACTACAGCCTTAACCCATTAACAAATGGCAAAATTGTAGTCTGTTCCAAATTCAAAGATGTTGTAGACGACAATTTAAACGGAATGAAAATTTACATTTCTTGTCTCTTTGAGTAAGAAAAAATATTGTGGGAAATGAAGAAATTGCTTGTCATAAGCAATTTCTTCATTTTCCACAATGTTTTCCAAGTCCATATATCGTCGGTATGAATGCAAAACCCCGTATCTCATGTTAAGAAAATCTTAAGAGGGGGGGGGGGGGGGGAGAATAAAATTGCTTTTCCAAAACTGAAATGTTTTACTTGAAATTAAGATATATTGTCCACATAATATTATACATTTTTGCTGTAAAGTCAAAATATAGCACAACCTGCAAAAATTGTCTAAACCGGATATACATGTACACGATTTCTATTTGAAACTTGTAAAAATCGACATACGAGGTTTTGCATTTACACCGACGATATGTTGTACGGAGTCAAAAAGAGTGACTGTGTGGTAATTGGTTAACCAATTTTGCCAAACAAAAACATTTGAAGCGCAGATCTCTCCGTAAAAAAGGTCCCTTATATAGCATTTGAGACAGCCATGTTTCATGACCAGTCTGTGCCAAAGAGCAAGCCAATATCTACCAATAGATGTCGCCACACGTCGATTATCATCTATCTATGGTGGGCATTCTGGGTTAACTACTTTCAAGATGTCAGCGCCCTTAAAGTGCATTCACGTGGTACTTCCTGTCACGCGGCACATTTGCTTCACATGCTTGTATAGAGTAAAATGAATAATCCGATTTGAATTAATCATTTTATTCGATAAAATTGAGACGAAAATCAAACTTTACTTTGCTGCAAATGTTGTTTTTATTTCAATTTTCTGCTTGCTACTTTTTTGCGACAGGATTTTGGAGTTATGCGCACCGCGTAGTGATTTATCCAAAAATGGATAAAGTGATGCGTCAAATTAGTCAGTCCGAAAATTAAAAAAAAATAGACTGGAAACTGTAGACTGGCTACTTAGTCAATGAAGAGCAAGCTAACCCGGGTTCCCGCTGCTGTCTTGCGGTAACTACTGGCCAGAAAATAAGCTTATGGGAGACCAACATGATTCATGATCAGACTGTGTGTACACACAGACTGATCTAGAAACATGTTGGGATCAAAATCCATAAACACGGTGGTTAATCACGTGATACAATATTTTCAGAAAATCTTCAATAGTTTTGTAAATAGTGGACCGATTTGAATTCGGTTTGAAGCAGAGACTGTGGACAGACGTCACGCACTAGATTGACGTGGTTGAAAAAAGTTATTGAGGATAAACCAAAATTTTGGTTTATCTTCAATTACTTTTTTATCAGTTGATTTTTTTTAAAAATCCAACACGTCCAGCTTATTCCTGGCATTTTCCCACCTTCTCTGCTTGAAACTGAATTCTAATTGGTCAAGTATTAAAAAAGATATTGAAGATTATTGGAATTTCTGAGCCACGTGATTATACACTGTGATAAAAGAACATTTTCCAGATTTGAAAGTTCTGAAATCTTTAAACCGAAGTATTTTGCGTTTGCGAGGAATTTATTTCACTTGAAATTAATCTAATTGTGGTAAAAATCAGATATTTAAAGGGACATTTCATTCCAATTTCAATTTTTTAAAGTATGTCTTGATGCCAAGATTAGTTATTCTAATGAGTAGAAATGCTATTAGTTTTTTGAAGTTGTTAGCAATAAGCGAGAAACACGCATTTAAAGTTGAGACATAATCGATAAATTGCATATAAATCCGAACTGTTGTCCACAACAATTTTGTCAATTTTAACACAAAAATATAAATTTCTCGTAAACGGCGCAATATTTTGGCTTGAAATTTTCAGAATTTTCATAAGGAAATATGCTCTTTCAGATAAAAATAAAAGTAAAATTTATGACAAGAAATTCTGAAATGTCACTTTAATGGAAAATGTCATTTTCGTATCACATTTATATAGGTTTCTGTTGCTAATCAGCAACAATTTAAAAGTACTGAAAGTACTGTTGGAGAGCATATTTGACACACAATGAAAACATCATACTGTGACAATTTCGCATGGTACTCTTCGTCAAAGTTTTATGCAAATTCAACCACAAATGGAGGAGAAACGTGTTAACAAATGACAATAAATTGAGGCCTCTTTTCTGTGATGCAGCATAGTATCACCAAACCGCAAAAATATGCGCATGGTCATATGAAAAGAAACTTTCTGTGAAAGTTTAACCTTTTTCCCAAACAACAACTTTAAGGTGGTTCAATTCAAAAGCTGATGCAGACAACGAAATGTTATCAAATTTAAAAATTGTGCACTATAAATTTCAGAACATATTGATGCAAAAGGAGAAAATGCAGACCATCAGCATTTTCTTCTTTTGTCTCAATGTTTTCCAAAGCTTTTTCTTATAGACACTTCAAAACAAGGTTTTGTTTGAGAAAGGGAAATTCTAATCAATTCAGTCATAAATGTATGGGAAGTTGTGTTAATAAGGAAATCTTATTTTCTCCAATGCCCCTTTTATGCTTGACAAAACATACGATCCCCAAAACGAGACAAGCTTTACGACAATTACACTCAGATAACCACCATCCAGTTTATTAGTAGAAGTTAATTTCGGTCCTTGGACTGTGATTCTATTTTTGAACCAGTTACATTGTCCAAAATTTAGGCCACATGACTAGACCGCATGACCTGCATGACTAAATTGTGAATGGTAAATAACTACACCATTCTCTTTTCTATTTAAGACTCGTTTACTTGATTTTTTTTTGCATATATCATTCAAGCCGTATATTTCATATAATGACACGTCTGAATGTAGACTATTCTTAATGTTATCTAGATTTATTTTCTTGTTTGTGAGGAACTTTTTTCAAAGAGTATAGCTCCAAAGTTGTGTGGTATACAAAGTACATTGGGAGTTGACAGCAAAAGAGAGATAAGCTCTTCAAAACCTGATAAAGCATTTAAACGCATTATATATTAGAATAACTAATCTTGTCATGACATCAGCCATGTCAACGTTTTCTCGAACTCTATATTGCATACAAAATTGTGAACTTGTCTCCACTTTATTAAAGTACAATCATTTGGCTTATAGCAATAGTATCAATGAAGCAACAATTGTTTGAAAGTATATCATATATTATGAAACTATTTACCCTTACCCAAGAAACACACGTTTGAACAGTTCTAATTTCAAGATACTGCACAGACAACAAAATTGATTGCAATAAAAGAGAATTCGAGTACAACGTAACACAGAAAACATTTAGACAAAAGGAGAAAATTGGGGGTAATCAGCTATACATCGCTTTTCTTTACAAACCTCATAACTACAAGATGTTTTAAGACGTTGTAACAAAGTCTTTGAAGAAAAGTGGCGATTTCTTCTTTTGTCTCAATGTTTCCTGAACCTTGTTCTTTTTGGGACGTCAAAACCAGAATCAAACTGTAAATACGAGGTTTTGCAATATGAGCACGCACAAGCTAACAAGAATTATTACAGGCCCGTATGAACAAGTGTGGTGTTAGGGAACTAAGTCCCCCCAAAGTTGATAAAAATGCCGAATTTTCCATATTCCACACTGAAAATCTAGGGAAAATCCAATTTAGCCACTCCAGTATTTGAGACACTAGCCCGGACAACGCATTGTCTCTCTCCCGAAATAATATAATAGTTGCACCCTACGGGCCGGGGATAAGTGATATTCGTCGGCGTTATTGCTAAACATCGTATGTCCAGCTTGATTCAAGCTTGAGTTACGATGTTTTCCAGTAACACCGACGTATTACTTACTAATCGCCAAATTATTTGTTTCCTGTTCCTGTTAATGGCGGGCCGTCCTGCGCACTGTCAGAATCCGACTGGCTAGCCGACGGGGTCGATGGTGTGAGCGTTTGCGTGATCAGAACAATTATTATCACTGCAGAAGAAGAAAAAACATGTTTATGAAACACACATGTCATAAGACGGCTTAAAAATATTTAACGTGTAATAAATCAGGTGAATAACCAAAACAGGGGTCCTCCTTTTCCCAAACAAGACCTGGTTTTGACGTTCTTATAAAAATGGATTGAGAAAACATTGAGACTAAAAGAAGAAACTGCTGATGCCCATCAGTTTCTTCCTTTGTCTCAATATTTTCCATGCTATATTGTACAAAAATCCAATTTTTATAAACATCCATTTTGTTCTCTGTAACAGCTTTCAAATTTGACATTTAGGTAAGGGTTAATTTGGTTTGAAACATAGGAGAGAAAAGCCAGAATATACATGTATCTGATTGTAAAGGATCTTTTAAACAAGCCCTGAAATAAAGTCATGGATGAACAAGCCAAAATTTGTTTGCTTATTAACATTATTATGTGTTTTTCATCACACTGAGCAGATGTGTTGTATCCGTAGTCGAGAGGTAGAGCGTCGGCCTAGCGACTAAGAGGTTCCGAGTTCGATCCCCGGTAGCGGAGGTCGTTCGAGGCTTCTCATTGGCCCACACATTCGGCGCGAGTACTGGTCAGTGTATTTCCAGGAAGCAGAATCGAGAGGGATTAAAATAAGTTGAAAAAACTTGCTTCCCAATCGATGTAAAATAAATACGTTCAAAGGAACGTTTGAAGAAGAAGAGATGCTTGGAACATTAAAAATTCCTCTGCTTCAAACCAAAGTCAAATCGGTCTCCTATTAACAGACTAGGGAACGATTTTAACCAGTTAACCATGACGCAATTTGGGACAAACAATGATATTTCGGTAGGTGTGGTTTTATAACAACACCAATGATTTATCAATACATGTACATAACAGTAAACCCAGTCTATCTAGTAAAAGACATTAATGCTAAATCATAATATCTTGTGCAGTGTCATTGTTGGTAATAATTATGCCTCTGTGACTCTGTCGTAGTAAATTCTGATTGGAGGAGTCGAAAGTTCATTTGCAATGAAAATTAAAGTATGTACTAACACACTAATTAGTATCAGGGCGGGAATTCCAGACGAAAAATTGTGCGGTAAAAACAAAACAATAAATATACACCCCCAACGACGACGACGACGACGACGACGACGACGACGACGACGACAACGACAACAACAACAACAACAACAACAACAACAACAACAACAACAACAACAACAACGACGACGACGACGACGACGACGACGACGACGACGACGACGACGACGTAAAAAAAAAAACAAACAAAAAACAAAACAACAACAAAGCGTAAAACGGTGTATGCTTACAAAATATAAAGATAACAAACAAGCCTCCTCCGCCACCACCAGCCGGAACAGGAACAAACACGGGGACGGAGACGGGGACGGGGACAGGATTATCCACGACGATGACCCCTTCTTGTCCGAAAACAATGATAACGACGGACAACAAGGCCAGGATGCCCAACGTTAGTTTATTCATGGTGGGGATTCTAAAAAATAATAAAAAATGATAAAAAAGGAAAAAAAACTGTGACCCGTCGCGCTAAAAGGGACCTTATAGAAAGTGTGAAAAATATCGACCCTAGTCAGTCTGCGCAGTCCGCGCAGCCAGACTAGGGTCGACATTTTTCACTTTTATGTAATTTTCTAAATCCATGTTTTCCCTATGTTACTATATCTTCATTTTTCGCATACGGGATCTGGTTGACCTGTGCTGGGTCTGACTAGTTTGTCAAAATTGGATTTTTGGAGTTCGGATAAGGTCCCTTTTAGCGTTACGGGTCACAAATATAAACCAACATCTGTAAAATACTGATGCAGAAACATGGTGGAGATTCTGAAATAATAATAAAAAAATCATATAATATCACATAAATATTCGTCAGGGAGTTTAACCCTTTACCGGACGGCAAAATTTTTAGGTGGTGCAATTTGACAGCTGTTGCAGACCACAAAAGGGACGTTGATAAAGAAAGAAATTGTGTATATTATAGTACAGAAAATATTGAGACAAAAGGAGAAACTGTTGGTTATCAGCATTTTGTCTCAATGTTTTCCCAAGCCATATCTTTTAAGGACGTCAAAACCAGGTCTTGTTTGGGAAAGGGATAATGCATTTGTAAGTACACTATAATGAAAACTCGCAGTTAGACAAATTTATCTTTTTAAAGAGGTCCGGAAAAACTTCTTACTCGCTAATTCCTACTGCCATTTCTTTGTTTTGTTTTGTTAGACAAAACGCGATTCTCGCAATTTTGTTTGACAATTTCTGTTACATCCGACGACGTCATTTTCTATGTTTGATTACGGTACTTGAATTAATATTTGTCTAACTGTTCATATCAGTTTAAATTTACACACACAAAATTGTTCATCTCTTAGATATGATACCAAATTAGTTTGTGTTTCTGAAATGAAATTTACAAATATCTTGTTTCAAATAGTAATACATTGTTACGATTGTCTTTGTCCTCCACTTTTGACGTTACGTCTCTGCCATGTTTACAAACGCTCGGTCACGTGTACAACTCCGCGTCATTATGTCCGAAAAATGATAACCCGTTTCACGTCTAAAAATGATACACGGTTTACCATTTTTTGGACATGTTCCGCCGGTGGTGTGTGATCGGGGACCGTATTCCCCAATATTTCTGAATCGATCGTCTAGAGAAAATTTACATTACAAGCCACCTGGTTGGTCGAACCGTATGTCTCAGCCAATCGGATGGATTGTTATGTATTTTTTTGAGCAAATTTACATTACAAGCCATCAGATTGGACGAGACGTATGTCGCAGCCAATCGGATGGATTGTAATGTAATTTTAAAGACATATTTGGAATTAGACTGGTTGGTGAACACCACACACGTCCTAAAATGGATGAATAGTCTCTGTTAGCACGTGCGCAGATGCTAAAATATTCGAAAGGTCTAAAATTATATTGACTGTTCAAATAACAAAGTAAATATGAACGAAAATAGACAATTTTTCAATTGAAAGTATAAAAGTCCTAGAGGAGAAACGAGAAAATGCTGATTCTCAGTATAGAGAGAAAATGCGGATTCTCAGCATAAAGAGAAAATGCCGATTCTCAGCATAAAAGAAAATGCCGATTCTCAGCATAAAGAGAAAATGCCGATTCTCAGCATAAAGAGAAAATGCCGGTTCTCAGCATAAAGAGAAAATGCCGATTCTCAGCATAAAGAGAAAATGCCGATTCTCAGCATAACGAGAAAACGCTGATTCTCAGCATAAAAAGAAAATGCGGATTCTAAGCATAACAAGAAAATGCTTATTCAAAGCATTAAGAAAAATGTTGATTCTCAGCATAAAGAGAAAATGCCGATTCTCAGCATAAAGAGAAAATGCTGATTCTAAGCAAAAAGAGAAAATGCTGATTTTTAGCATAAAGAGAAAACGCTGATTCTAAGCATTTTCTTCTGTTCCCCGAAGGGCTTTTCAACTAAATTTCTCTATTGACATCAATACTGGTCCTGTTAATAAAACAATCTATTAAAACTCTAAAAGTCATATAAGAATAGTAAAAAAGAGAGAAAAGAACGAAATAAAGCCAAATAATGATCTCTCACAGTAGCTTAGTCCTTCCAAACTGTTTTATAAGTAAAGATATTTATTATTGATATTAAGTCACACCTTCCTATTTTTCAAAATTACTTTTCGATATGTTATAATGACCTGCGGGATATCAAATACAGATGAGCCGGGATCTAGAAATAAGGCCCTTATAGCATTTTAGGAAACAGAGTTTCAGGATCATCATTTTTTTAAACACATTCTGTTGTCATTAACATTTCAATTGTTTACAGAACATCCATTTTATATGAAATTTTACAAACAGTACTATGGCTTAAGCCTTATGGAATTGGCCACATGTTCTGTCAACTTAAAATCGGCTGTTGCCTTTTGAAACATACAATAATAAGTCTTCAAAAACATTTTCAAATACAAATTCTCTTGATTATAATGATTAAATCATATATACATACGGATTCATTCTGCTAGGTTAAGAGTTAATAATGGCCATGGACAAGCTTTTGTAGAACAACATGGATCTTGTACAGACTGCGTCTAAACACAGGTTGATCTATAGTCCAAGCTGGTTGCCAGTGTTATGTGTAGCAAATGTAAAATAATTCAAAGTCCCTATTCAAGGTAAAGTGTGGCACAAACAATGGAAAATCACTACATTAAGTTTAAAACCACCTTAATATTACTAAAATTGCTTTGTCTACTAAATCATGCCTCTAAAACATGTTTTCATTTCAATTGGCAAGCGAGTCGGTCATCTTGTTTTTGTTTACGGTTGTTTGACATAAATAGGACTAGTTGATCTAGATCCATGTTGTTCTCAAATGCCATGTCCTGGTTCAAATGGATCCTTATTTTCGACAAGAAGGAGTGGGTTGGTCCAAAATGAAAAATTGTAAAGGACAAATAACTGTAAAAAATTTAGCAGAACTTACGAACAGAAAATACATAAAAATGGGGAATGGTGATTTGTCTGTTTCACCCTTTTACAATAAAAAAGAAAAAAACACAACAACAACAAATAAAATGCTGACCTCAAATGGTCTCTAGAACCACTGATTATTTAAGCCAAAATCTAAACATTGGCCAAAATGCAAATTCATTGACTGTATCTATATAGTTGAAAGCGGCTGCAAACATCGAAATTGATGTTGTTGATGATAGGAATTTTATACAATGCAGTAAACGAAACTATTGAAACAACAAAAAAAAAAAAAAAAAAAAAAAAAAAAAAGTAGCAAATACTGCTTCTCAGCAAATTTCTTCTTTAGTCTCAATTTCCCAATTTTGTTTCTATTAGAGACGTGAAAACAACGTCTTGATTGGGGAAGGGTTAATCAAAACGAACGTCATTAAAATATTGTTTATCAATAATTGCATACGTGACATCCATTTCATTTAACCCTTTCCAAAACAAGACCTGGCTTTGACGTCCCTAACAGAAAAGGCTAGTGAATACATTAAGACAAAAGAAGAAATTGCTGTTAATCAGCAATTTCTCCTTTTGCCTCAATATCTTCTGTGTTATATCCTACACAATTTCTATATTTATCCACATATATTTTGTCATCTACAACAGCTTTTAAATTGGACCACCCTTTATGTTTTCTGTTTGGGAAAGGGTTAACCTTCTTATCCTTTCACAAACATAAACACTGAACATTTTAGACTTTTAAGATGCTGCAAGACACTTGCAAGTAAAAGCGTATAGAAAAGGATGAAATGCATTGCACACGTTCGTAAAGAGTTGACGAGAAAGGAGAAAATGCTGATTGAAATCATTTTTGTCTCTTTCTCATTTTTTTCCTCCACGGATTTTTCTATGTGTTGTTTTTTTTAAAAAAAAGGTAAAATAGCCGATTTTTCACACATAACCTGGAACATTTGGAATGAATCCTCAGCAATATATCTTTAGATTTAAAAAAAAAAAAAAAAAAAAAAAAAAAAAAAAAAAAAAAAAAAAAGATCGCCTATCGGTTCCTTCAACTTTCTTGTCAAAGCTAAGAACATGAAGATCCGTGAAAACTCGTGAAAAAGTTTTCACGAATGTTCTCAGTTTTGATAAGAATTTGAGGGATACTCATACTATCAACATAAATAATCGGAGATTAGGTATTTTCATATGTTGATAAAGGATTAATAGCCTACTTTTCACACATAACATGTAAATTTTGGGGATAATCCTCAACAATAAATCTAATCTGAACGATACAAAGATCTCCCACCAGTTTCTTGTCAAAACCAAAAAAATTCGTGAAAAAAAGTTTTCACGAATGTTCTCAGCTTTGACAAGAATATCAGGGAGACCCATTCTATCAACCTAAATATTCGGAGGATAGGTCTTTTCATTTAAGGAATGAATGCAATTTTACCTTTTTCAAGCATGTATGAAAAAGAAAATCTAATCACTCTTTATGAATCCGCGAAGCGATTCATACAAAAATGTGACTGGATTTTCTTTTTTATACTTGTATGAAAAAAATTAAATTACATTAATTTCTTATAATTTAAAATTCTAAGATTTTAAAACACCACCACCACCACCACCACCACCACCACCAACAACCACCACCACCACCACCACCACCACCACCACCACCACCACCACCACCACCACCACCACCACCACCACCACCACCACCACCACCACCACCACCACCACCACCACCACCACCACCACCACCACCACCACCACCACCACCACCACCACCACCACCACCACCAACAACAACAACAACAACAACAACAACAACAACAACTAATTTTCATCAGAGCGCTGTCCCATTCAAAAAACAAAAGAAAAGTGCGACACAGCGACATAACTTGTGTCAAAATTTTCTTTCGTTTTTGAATAGGAGAGCGCTCTGATGTAAATAGCGTCATCCAAATATCAAAAGAGCGAATTTTCATCAGAGAAGACTCGAATTAACTTCCGGTGGCAAACAATGGGTTTATGGGAAATAAGCATTGTATTAGATCTACAGGGAATCGAAATGGTTTTAAACTGCATCGTTTATCAATGCAAGAATCGGAAGATAAATGACGGAAGTAAAGAGAATCTTCACTTTTTCCGATTTCCACAAGATCAATGCAAGCGCAGAGCATCCATGGATAAAGGCAGTGAACAGGGATGAATTTCGCCTTTTGCCTCTAAGGACGACTTCCGGTAACTGTTGTGTGTGTGTGTGGGGGGGGGGGGGGGTGGGTCTTAGTGGAAATAAGCTAATTTCTCTCCTTTCCCTTCTTCGTGATTACAGATGAAATTGAGGCTTACGAAGAAATTGCTGACTATCAACATTCTAATTTCTTACAATGTTTCCCAAACCAACTCTTTTGTGGAGGTCAAAACTATGTACGAGGGACGGTCGGAAAGTAGTTGGACTTTTGACAGTTCTCTAAAACCATTCAACTTTTTAACAAAATTCTTTTTACACTAATTGAACAAATCGTCTATCTATGTCTAAGCATTTTTGCCATCTTCGTAGCAGCTTTATTATTCCCACTATTAACCATGACGTAGATCCACTGTATTACAGTATTACAGTGTAACAGCCGGTATCAAAGTTGCCCTGGTCTCAAATTTCTTCCCAGAAAGCATTTTTTTTTCAGTTCTAAACACAAAAAAAAGTCAAGTGGGGTGAGGTCTGGGCTATAAGAAGGGTAGAATAACTTTTGCCATGTGTAATAGTTGATAATCTCCACTGTAGATGCGGTAGTATGGGAGCGTGCGTAATCGTGAAGTAGAAAACATTTTTCTTTGCTAATCTGGGACGCATTTAATTCAGTATTTATTCTTAGATTTTTCTGAATTACTTCGGAATTGTACTTGGAAATGACAGTTTTTACCATTTGACATGAAACGAGTTACTATCAATTCTCGTGAATCCCCAAAAGCAACAAACATTACTATCAAGCGAAGGTAAAATCTTAATCTTTTCAGGTGTGGGGAACCAGCTCGTTTCCATGACTGCTTTGATTGATTTTTATCCCAAGTTTGCAATTATGAACCTTTATTTAATCTCCAGTAATAATGTGGTTCAAAAACTTAACTCATTCACGATTAAAATGACTAGAATGTTCTTTTGTTTTGGTTACCCTTGTTGTTCCTCTAACAAATACATAAAACACCCATCACATGTAAGTGGACAGAATATTGTATATATGTACAACTATCTTTGAAAATAAACCGACCACACTATTGGCAAATTGATATAGATTCATTCCACCAATATAATAATGTATTTATACAGTTGCAAAAGGAGAGACAACAGCACGAAAAGTCCAACTACTTTCCGACCGCCCATAATGCTTTGGAATTGACCAAACGCCGACTGTCAATCAAAAACATCGTTTAGCCAATGGACGATCAGAAAAATGTCATGCCCCAATTGTTCTTCGTTGCACGTGTTATTGTATCGATTTATCGACTGACAATCAAAACAATCGACATGCCAATTTTGCAAAGAATTTTGTGCTAACAATAGACTAGGTTAACCGTATGTTTTGATAAACCGTCTGTGTTGTTATAAAATCTCGTAACTACGGCTTAAATTAAGCCGTAGTTACGAAATTTTATAACAACACCTACGAAATATTATTTTGTTTGTCCGAATTTACTTCACGATTAACTGGATAAAACCGTTCCCTATGACCGAACACATGTCCATTGTTTGTCTTAAATTCTATGTTGGGCGGAGCGATCTGTCTATTGGCGTTTGGTCAATTGGTAAAAAAGACCCGAACGAAGGAAAGAGGAACAAGGAAGAAATCTAGAAGACGGTTCTGTATACAATTGTATGATATTATACCTCACGATAAATGACCTGGCAGAGCAGCCCAAGCTAAACGAATGGAAAGCTCTGCCGGGTCAATCTCGTCTGCTATACAAACGTAGATATGAAACATATCAAAGAAAACAAGAAAATGCTGGTGATCATCATTTTTCATCTTTACCTTAATCAGATAACAAAACGGATGTCATCCAGATAATTATATTTATGTGTATAATTCCGCAAAAAAATATTCCCGGCAATTTTTTCATTTTGCATTAATGTTTTGTTTTTCTTTTCAAGCCTTTTCAGTTAGGGATATCAAATCCCGGTTCTGTTTTGGAAAGAGTTGTGGGTTCTTCTAAAAATAAACTTTTTTGTTTTCTTTTACGATATTCTGTTTGCAGGATGGGCCGATCTAAAGGATATTCGTTTGGGATAGGGTTAGATTACAGCTTCGGGGTAAAGGTTATTTCGTACCAATATTTCAATATCATCAATACTTCAATATCCTCATTTAATGCTTTCCCTAGTAAGACCTGGGTTTAACGTACATGGGGTTGTTGTAAATGACCTGTATTGAGAAACATTGAGACGAAAGAAGAAAATGTCGATAATCGTCAATTTCTCACTTTGTTTCAATGTTTCCTGTGTCATGTCTTACACAAATTCACAAATTCACTATACAATACGGAAACCACCCAGGCATGTTGTCTCACCATTATTGACACACAAATACACTATTTCCATGGTGCCTTATATGCCCATTGGGCCGGGTGTTATTTATTACCAATTTGTTAATTGTCTTTGTAATGTATACACATGTCACTTTCATAAACAATTTACTTATTTACAAAAATCTGATATTGTCGGCTGCACTCGCTTACAACCGTAAAGTTTTATCGTTTGGTAATTACGGCTCAACAAAACTATACGACATTGTATATTCATAAGTGACTGTGAAAATATATTCGTACATTTTCCTTTCTGTTCCAACTTTCAACGTAAACGGGCGAAGGCATAGAAAAGGGACCAATGATTATTATGTGTAACCACGTCCTAAACATAACCTGGTTTTGTTTTCTGTTATAAAACAAGAGCCGTCATAGACGGATGATGCTCCCCGAATAAGTGTTTGTCGCAAAATAAAAACTATCATACATCAAGCCCCCTTTTCCCATGACAGCTTTTTTCTACACACATTATTAATAATGTATTGTCTAACTCATCCTATTTATTACATAAGTACACAATTTCATTAAATTCTGCCAATTAGATTAAGAGAAATTAGAGAAAAACTAATTTTTACACTAAGGCCCCTTTATCCATGACGCAGCCTCAAATTAAGAAACGGAGAAAAGGTCCCTAGGTATTTTCCCAGGGAGTTCACATGTGACGTTTCATTGAATTTGGTCCAAGGGTTGGTGAGATCTGGCCGTGGATGGACTGACACACGGACGGACGGATAGCATGGCGACTATATGCTCCCCCGAAATTTTTTCGGGGAGCATAATAAAGCAAAGGAAAATATTTAGTCCAAAGAAAATGATGCTGATACTCAATATTTTACCATTCGCCTGAATATTTTCTTCGCTATATCGTATATGAATTCATTTTCATAAAAATCTATTATTTCGCCTGTAGCAGTCGTCAATTGTGAGCAGTGAAATACGTTTGAGCCAGGATCTTGAACAAGGGCCCTTATAGCATTTTAGGCAACCGATTTTCCAAATCAATCCGTGCCTAAGTGTAACCGGACAAGGATCTATGCTGCTGTGTCATGGTTGTTACAGGTCATGAAGAATCTGTTGGAGAACAACATGGTTCATGATCAGACTGCGTGAATACGCAGGCTGATCGGCAACCATGTTGGACTCAAAAGCATTAAGGGTCATGTTTCCAGATCCTTGCTCAATTGTTTATATTGTTTTTTGAGAACTAATTAAGGTAGTTTACCGCTTATTGAGATTCGCGCGGCATGGGAATTACCCAAGAAAAAAAGTCATTTGAAATGTGTGCTTTGTATACAAAGTGATATAACCCACATTTAACAATTTGAAACCTCTACAATTTATCTCCCTTGGTTTAACACTTTTCCAAAACCTAACAGCACCCCCCCCCCCCCCCCCCCCCTCACACATACCCCACGACCTCACTGCGACCTGAAAACTTGTAAAATAGTATTTTTCTTTCAAAGATAGTTTGGTTTTCTTTCTAATTTTCAAATATTTCTCGCCTACGGTCCGGGGCTCTGCAGTCTTGTGTTCAGTGCGTTTTCTCTATGTCCTCATTACGTCTTTGGGCGTTTCCATTGCGACTTTATTGCGTCCCCACGGCGACCCCTTCAGCGATCATCGGCGACCAAGCTGCGTCCTCTGCATCCTTACGGTGACTCTACGGCGACGATTGTGTTTGCCAGGCGACTGTCCTGCGACTGTACGGCGACCCTACTACGTTCTTGCTACGTCTATAAGGTAATATTTTTTTCAAGTAAATTTCATTCTGAATTTGACATTCAACGACTGAAAACGTATATTTGATTAGATCATCCATATCATTCCAAAGATGAGAGGCGGACGAGACAAAAGAACGGGGGCCTCTAAAGTACTACAAGCTGACCCAATGGTCGATTCAGATATGCAGTCTCGTAGTGGTTCACAATGCGTAGAAATCGCAGCTTCATCCACTCACGGAGATGCACGTTTCCGAGCAATTTCATATATTTGCATCGGCGACTCGATGGTGTCATTAGTACGAGTGCACTACGTCTATTGCGTTGTTACTACGATGCTGTTGCGACTATGCCGACTCCACTGCGATCCAGTGGCGATCTAACTAGGACGCAGAGGTTCTGCCACTGTTTTGAGAAGTTCAAAATAGTCGCCAACGGTCTGCAACCTTGTGCGTCCTTGGGTTCCTCGCTACGACATCGCTGCGTCCATGGCGACTGTGTTGCGTCCTAAGTCGTAGCAAGGTCGGTGTAAAGTCGCCATAAGATCGCTAGATATGTGTGTGGGAGCTATAATAGAAATGCCCGGATAAAATATTGAGAGAACAGAGAACCAGCATTTTCTATTTTTGCCTCTTTTTCCTGTGCTTTATTATACACAAAATTATCAAAACATATAATGTCGATTGTAGCAGCTTTTAAATGGAACAGTCTTAACGTTTTCACGGGTGGTAAACGGAGAAACAAGCTCCAAAAAGAGACAACGGTATTTTGTTGCCTCGTGACACCCGGTTACACCCGAGGTAGTTGCATAGAGCAAAAATCTGTAAACAAGGTAAATGGCGTATTTCTAAAATAAATTGTTTTACAAAGAATTTTGGAAAAATCCGTCGATGCTGTAATATGGAGAAATGGTAGAACTTTGTTGCGCATGGTTTTGGTACAATCGTTGAAAAACATTTTCAAATCGAAAGTAAAAACTGCTACTCGGTAATATTAGCACACCGGTTAACCACCATTCTCTGGAAATATTTTTTATTACACGCAACTGTCATATATCTACAATATCTCTGTTTTTTTTCTGATGCTATTGCTCTGAAATTTGCACATGCTTCTGAGAAATAAAATACCATCAGCCTCTAGGAAAGGATTGGTTCCCTTGAAATTTTAGGGGACTTGTTACATTTTTTGTCAGATCATTCTACTATACAGCACTTGAAAGTCTCACTTTACTGTCTCCTGACGGCTCTTGTTTTCATTTTTTTTTATTGCAAAAGTGTGAGGAAGCTATAAACTATAGGAATTTGAAATAATAAACACAAAAAATGATTTTTTCAGTGTGAAAGCGGTTGGTAAAATACACAAAATATCTTTAAATAAGAGCAGGGTCTCCTTATAGTATACAATGTAGCGCAGAAAATATTGAGGCAAGTATGCTTTTTTATTTTTACCTTTTTCAATGACCTTTTCTCTTTGGGACAACGAAACCACGTCCTGGTTTACGACAGTGTAAAATGTCATACTCTGTGGATTTGGGTAAAAAATATATCACTTCCACGCTTCGGGAGCAACAGACAAGAGATTGTCAATACATTCAAAAGGATGGGTTGCAACAAGGGGCCACAAAATATATTTCCTTCGAATTCTGTGGAATGTTAGGGTTATATATTATCTTAAATTTGTACCTGTAAAAAAATCTGACGAGGGCTTATTTTTGGAGATAATGGTTTACAAAGTGGGTGGGGTAAATTGAAATAAGAAGTAAATTTCTACTTTGGAGTTAAATAACATTTTCTGTGTTGATCGCATCAAAATGAAATTATGTATGTATCTTCAATGGACCAAGGACAGACCATTTCAAGAGCCATTACTTATAAATATCATTTTTTGTTTTTCTTTATTCATTTATTATTCGTTCTGTCAATATCACATTTTTGCTAATTTTTGATGTACTAACTTTACGAAACTATTTCTACAGCCTTTAGTTTTGTATGAATTGTCATGATATGTTGTGAACATGATCCTATATGATTAAGCTAAATGTGTGTAAACATTGAGTCTATTTATGATAAAGAGGTAAAGTCACTTGACCTTCAAAGGTCATTTTGCAAATTTCACTTTTTAATAATTTGCAGCTATATCTTGAAATAAAAATGGTATTGTAAAATATATTTCAGTAAATAAAGTCACGTGTATAATATTCTTGCTGTTCAAAGTTAGTTCAGTGCTAATTTCACTGTAGACATTGACCTTGGCACACAGAGAAATAGTGATCATTGAAGAGGAAATTGCCCACTTGCCTCTTCAAAAATCATTACTATGATGCGGGTCAAGGTCATGAACAAACATGCATTTTGCATTGAAAAAAGCAACTACAGCAAGGATTTTGTGAAAATGACTTAATTTCTTAAAATTCACTTCATATACAGTACTAGTCTCCACGATACAACTGTGAGAACTAGCTCAAAATGTAAAAATGAAACTTTTTTCGAATAGCCTTTGAAGGTCAAGGTAAAAAAAACACTTTAGTTCGTTGCGATGAATTAAGCTCATGACTAAGGATCATGTTCTCAAGTTATCATGACAATGCATTCAAAAGTAAATGGTATAGAGATAGTTTACATAAAAAAGCAAAATCGGAGCTTGACAGAAGAATGAATATATTCATACAGAAAATCAACAAATTAATATTTATGATTAATGGCTCCAGCAATGTTCTGTCCTTGGTCCATTAAAGAAACATGCAATATTTCATTTTGATACGATCAATACAGAAAAAAAAATAGCTTCGAAGTAGAAATTTGCTTCTAATGTCAATAATTACATGTATTTACCTCACCAACTTTGTCAGCCAATATTTCCAAAATAAAGCCTTCGTCAGTTTTTTTACACATACAAATTTAAGGTATTATATAACGCTACAAATCCACACAGTTTAAAGTAAATCTATTTTTGACCCCTTGCTGCAACCCATCTTTGTAAGGCCGCGGCCTTAGCGCAGTTGGTAGCGCATCTGAACCTCATACGAGAGGTCCCGGGTTCGATACCCGGCCGCGGCTAATACCCTTTCTGACAAAATTGTCACCCACCAATGGGTTTGAAATCGTTAACCTAAGTGGGCGAGCAGCTGGAGGCTCGGTAAGGGTGTTGTGGTAGTACTGGTTTGAGAAACAACAGGAATCCATGGGTAGGTGCTCCAGCCGCCGCGATATGACCCTTGTAGTTGAAAACGGCGTAAAACCCCAATAAACTCAAACGCAACCCATCTTTGTCATTCATTTGATTCAAATAAGTACCCACGACATAGGGTTGATGGACAATCAACAGAAATATTGCATTTGGAAAGTCATCACTCCCTCTTATCTGACATAGCTCTGCGCTTCTTATAAATGATATTTCAGGTATCAGTAGCCTACAAAATGGTGGCAATCAGACCGTTGTGTTTATCATTTTTTGCGTCCAAAAAGCTGATATAACCGGACTGTTTGATTTTTTAACGTGAACAGATAAAGACAACACAGATAACTTTATCTTTATCTCAGCATGTTTTGCTATTTTTTACATTTTTTTTTCACGTCCACAGAATGGTGGGTCGTCTAGGCAGATTTGATCTACGTTGGTTATCCATTGATTCAGAAATACTCTCAACATATTAACAAAATAAATGTCCAATACACACATTTCACTCGCATTCGGCCTTACAGTCAGTATCAGAAATGGCAAGTAAGATTCCGTTAGATAGGTCCAGATAGGAAATGACCAATGATAACCAAAGATATTTCCACCAAACGTGCACCGTGGTCCAAATTTCAGATACAATTTTGCATTTCAAAGGGGGGGGGGGTCTCATTTGCGCCCACGCACAGATTTTCTTGTAACTTTACACATAGAATGCTTCTGACCTATGGACTACTAAAATATATTCATTTTACTCAAAGAGTGCACATAGGCCTATACGCGGCACATTAAAGTGTTACCGGTTTTCATTGATACCCGTCTTGCAAAAACCCAATGTTGGCTATCTAGTTTTGGTATTAATCTACAAGTTTTAATTGAAATAGCAAGAGGAGTCATCGTAGACACTTTTTATACCAGTACTGTTGGTACCAACATGCGCAAAAACATCTTAGAAATAAATTTAGTCAGAAATGGTCAGAAAAATAGCCGAGAAATTTTTAAAACCTAAAATTCTATCATTTTTTTGTGCGTTCCCGTCTTTGTCAACCTATGAAATTGATAAGAAAGTTGATCATATATGTCTGCTGTTTGTATACAAAATTTGGTGAAAATTTGAAACCGGTAACGTTGTCAAATAATGTGAGCAACGACACCTTAAGATGCTCCCGGATTTTAATGGTACCGTCTAGCAAAAGTCCAATGTTGCCTACCTAGTTTTGATATCAGTTCCAAGTTGTAAATCAGAATAGCAAGAAGAGCCATTGTAGAACAATTTGGTACAAACATCGTTGATACCAACATGCACACAAAATTTCTGAGAAATTTATTCAGTCAGAAATTGTCAGAAAGATAGTTTAGAATTTTTCAAAATCTAAATTTCTATCAAACTTTTTTGTGTGTTCCCGTTTTTGTCAACCTATGAAATCGATAGGAAAATTGGCCATATATGTTCTCTGTTTGTATGCAAAATTTGGTGAAAATTTGAAACCGTAACGTTGTCAAAAAATGAAAATTTTGAAGAATGGCACCTTAAGATGCTCCCGGATTTCAATGGTAACCGTCTAGCAAAAGTCCAATTTTGCCTATCTAGTTTTGATATCAGTCCCAAATTTTAAATAAGAATAGCAAGAAGAGTTATTTTTTTATAGCAACATGCACACATAATTTCTCAGAATTTTATTTAGTCAGAAATAGACAGAAAAACAACACAGATTTTTTCTAAACCTAACATTCAATCAAACTTTTTAGTAAGTTTCCGTCTTTGTCAGCCTATGGAATTAATAAGAAAGTTGGTCATATATGGTCCCGGTTTGTATGCAAAATTTGGTGAAAATATGAAACCGGTAACGTTGGCAAAAAATGAAAATTGTGAACAACGGCACCTTAAGATGCTCCTGGATTTCAATGGTTCCCTTCTAGCAAAAGCCCAATTTTGCCTACCTAGTTTTGATATCAGTCTCAAATTTTAAGTCAGAATAGCAAGAAGAGTTACTGTAGAACATTTTGAGACCAATATTTTTGATACCAACATGCACAAAGAAATTCTCAGAATTTTATTTAGTCAGAAATTGTCAGAAAAACAACCCAGAATTTTTTGAAACCTAACATTCAATCAAGTTTTTTGTATGTTTCCGTCTTTGTCAACCTGTGGAATTAATAAGAAAGTTGACCATACATGTTCCCCGTTTGTATACAAAATTTAGTGAAAATTTGAAACCGGTAACGTTGTCAAATAATGAAAATTGTGAACTACGGCACCTTAAAATGCTTCCGTATTTCAATGGTACCCGTCTAGCAAAAGCCCAATTTTGCTCACCTAGTTTTGATATCAGTCCCAAATTTTAATTTATAATTGCAAGAGGAGTCACTGTTGAACATTTTGGTATCAACATACCAACATGCACAAAAAAATTCTCAGAAATTCATTTAATTAGAAATTGTCAGAAAAACAGCCCAGAAATTTGCTAAACCTTTAATTCAATCAATTTTTATGCTCCCCAAAAAGTTTCGGGGGAGCATATAGTCGCCACGCTGTCCTTCTGTCCGTCCGTCCACAGCCAGATCTCAGCAACTCTTGGACCAAATTCAATGAAACTTCACATGTGAACTCTTGGGGTCAATCCCTAGATACCTTTTCTCCATTTCTTAATTTGATGCTGCGTAATGGAAAAAAGGGGCCTTAATGTTCTCTAATTTCTCTTCACCTAATAGGCAGAATATAACGAAAGTTTGTACTTATGTGATGAATGAGATGTTCTAGACTATATTCTATAAATAATGCGTGTACAAAAAATCTGTCATGGAAAATTGGGGCTTAATGTATGATAGATTTTTTTGTGACAAACACTTATTCGGGGAGCATAGTCCGTCCATGACGGCTCTTGTACTTGTATGTTCCCGTTTTTGCCAATCTATGAAATTGATAAAATGGTTACCCATATATGTCTCCTGGTCGTTTGCAAAATTTGGTGAAAATTCGAAAACGGTAACGTTGTCAAATAATGAAAATTGTGAACAACGGCACCTTAAAATGTTCCCGGATTTCAATGGTACCCATCTAGCAAAAGCTCAATGTTGCCTACATAGTTTTGATATCAGTCCCAAATTTTAAGTCAAAATAGCAAGAGGAGTCATTGTACAACCTTCTTGTATCAATTATTGTTGATGCAAACATGCGAAAATTATGAATGTTCTTCTCAAATCTGAGATTATTACAAAGTTAATATGTCAACAAAGCAGAAGCTAGTTCATTATTACAATAGAAATAGTAGCAATTTTGCATTGAAAGGCAAAATTAATGTACAATAAAACTGCTTGTGTATGTTTATTATTTTGAGCAGTGTACTAAAGAAAACATGTTTTTATTCATAATAACTGTGCGAAAATGCTTTTATAAGGGCCTAGCACTGTAACCAGAAGAAGAAAGAAATCTAAGTGCTGAAAAGCCAGAAAGGAACGTTAAAAAGGGTAACATAATAGGTTGAATATGTAACATTTTTGAATTTCCCTTATTTTTCATCCCAATATTTTATAATTCACTACGCTGTTTGGGATCTTTTTCTTCCATTATATCATTTGTGGGTGGGGTACGATTGTGTGAAAAATGCTAGAATTAATTCCATGTATAAGTTGTTTATGTTAAATAAAGACAAAACTAAGCAGAATGAGCTATTTACAAATCTATATAAAAGGTTATAAGTAAAATCTTAGTTTTTACATTCTAAGAATTCTGGACCCTGTACACTTAAATTAAAAAAAAAAATCTTCATTTACCACGATGTTTTCCATGGCCATTATGTTGTAGGGAGTCAAAAAGAGTCATTGTGTGGTAATTGGTTAATCTGTAAAGTGCAGCAATTTAGACAAAAAGGGTGCGTTTTATGAATAGGAAGAATGGCATAGGAGTCTGTCCACACTAATGGCGTGAAGTTTGTACTCAAGATAATGGTTCATTTTCACAATGTTTCAAATCGCCCATTCCAGAAAACAACTTTCTAAAAATTGATTAAAAGATGTCTTTGTGAAAAAGAGTGTTCCCAGATTAAAAGAGAGTTCAAGCTTTCTGGTTTTTAGTTTCATCGCCTAATTCATCTTGAAAATGTTGTCCAGTAGTATCTGATCCCATATGAAACAAAAATACAAATACTTCTGTACAAAGAACTATTTTATATCGTATGATGTCAGAGATCAACCCAAAAATTATATTTCAATCTCTCAATTTAAAGGGGCACATTATAGTTTTTTTTTCAGGAATCATAACAACATGGGGACAGAGTTTGCATTGTTGTGAGGTGCATTGCATTATATTATGGTAAAAAGACAGGAATTTAGCGCCGATATCAAAGTTTGCACTATCTTTCCAGGTCCAGTTTCCCATAAATATTACTTTCAATTTGAATAATTGTAAAAAGCAGATCAGACAATTATATACAGCTTTGATATAGAAGTAAAAAATGAACCTCTTTTGAAATTTCCTTGGACAGAAATAATCTAGCTATGCAGGTCGACCATTCCATGCGATATTTCTTGAATATGTTTTATACAACCGACAACCTAGCATGAGTCTCTTTAAGTAAATTCAGTTATCAAAGTTACCCTGATCCAGGTTTTGTCAAGATATAAAGATTGTGTAAAAAGTGTCCACAAACATACAGATGAGTATCGTAAAATATCACTTCAAAACAAAACCGGTAACAGGTTGCTTTTGGAATTTTCATCTGTTTGATCTGCATTTTAAAGAACGGACGAACATCATTTGTAAATGTCCTTTTCAAATGCTTTGTTTACTTTTCTGTTTATTTTAGTTTACCTCAGTCTGTGTTCAATTTGGCCAATAACGCACTTATTAAAGACCGATGACCGTTACATATTGCGACACCCGTTTTGATTGTGTTGATTTTGACATTTTTTTTGACAGAGAAATTTAATGAAAAGAATGATCAGAATGAAACCCAGTCTAGTTTACCTGGTCACAAATCAAGATGTGGAATATTTTCTGCTGTTTCCCGTCATACGTTCGTGTTTCTGTCTGCCTGTTTCCATTTTCTAAAAAATATTTTTCTCTAAAAATCATTTTTATACCTTTATGAAACGCACATTAATATCCCCAGGCCTAAATCCCTAATGACCCAAAGAAGTTGGCTTATAGCATATTGTCGCGCCGTTTAAAGACTATTAGACAGAATACAAGATTCATACAGTAAATGACATGAATCGATAATCATCCAGCAGTGAAAAAGTATGTAAAATATACTGTGCAAAAAAAAAAGTTTAGCACACTCGGAAAATGCTGGTTCCCAGTTAAAACTATCTTTAAAAGGAAACAATACTTTGATTGTGCATTCATTTTGCTGACGTTTCTTGGAAATTTTGTGTCAAAACTCTAAAACGTTAACTCGATACCTTACATCGGCATCGAAAGTCAGTCAGATTTCAATATCGGGTAAATTCACCAGCAGTTGCTTTGATAGCCATAGAACGACTTTCAATGCTGTAGACAAGCTTTCTGACTAAACACATGGGAATTCTGACCCATTCATATTGCAGAGCACGCTCAAAGTTAAGGACGTTACAGACGTCATGGCTTTCGCTAGCCTGGCCTCCCAAATGACATGTACAAGGTGATGCGTCTGTACACACTAAATAGGACATCACTCCAATGTCTGCTGGTTCAATAACAACGTGTTCATACCCACTGACACCATGCCTGACGATGCCTTAACGTCATTGGCGTAAGGTCGGCAGGCTTTGATGCAAGCTGTACAGGCCCTATTTCGGACAGTCTCGTCACTAGCTGTAGTGCCTGTGAGGAGTTGGGCTAACTTCCTACAAGACGGACATCTGTTACGTCGTCAGGACGTCACCATGAAACTATCCTCTTTAAACGTCGTTTCACGCGATCTGTAGGATTTATGTCGATCATTCGCGACCAAACCTGCATCAATTCTGTACCGTAGGCGTCTGGTTGTCTATTTAAGCCTATTGAAATGCAAAGCGACACCTCTTACGGGTATTCCTCATTGTAGTCCAGTCAGGTTACTGTTGTTCTGTGTAGCAAGTCTAAAATTGTTCAAAGTCCTTATTCAAGTTAAGGTGAGGCATAAACAATGAGAAATAACTGCATAATGTTTAAAACCACTTTAATGTTATCAAAATTTTGCTTTGACTATCAAATTATGACTGTGAAACATGTTTTTATTCCAATTGCCAAGCGAGTCGGCCATCTTACTTTTGTTTACGGTTGTTGTAAATTTGGTTTGATTTAAATAAAACGAGGTAAAATTTTGATTAAAAACTATACTGAAATGCAAAAACAATTGATTTATCCTTCTAGTTCGAAATTTCGATTTCAGAGATATACGTTTGAGGGCTAAACTTCCGCTGTTTTCCGATGTGTGGAAGTGCTATAGACAAAATTGCGGATCTGATAAGACCTGGCATCACGTCAAAGGAAATAAAATATGTCAGGACTTATAAATAGGACTATCCTCATTGGCGCATGCTAAGAGCTCTCTGACGTTGATCTAACGTCATTATTTTTTGCCTTCCCATTATCAATTTCAAAGAATTAGTAACAGTTAAATTGATTCTGCTAAAAGATCTGTGTAATCGTGTGTTTTTGGACAAGCTAGACAATATCGATGACACTGCACACGTGACGCACGTGACTTTTGCTTATTTGAATTTTGTACAATATCCTGACTGTTCATTCCACACACGCACTGTATGTGTGATGTTTGTCAATCGGGACAACTTTACTTCATAAAACATTTTTTATGTAATAATCAGATACTGAAAAACTAATTTGTTTCAAAACGTGCTAAACTTTTTTGCACAGTATATTTAAAGCGGGTGATCGTTTTAAATCCGTCGTAATCTAAGCCAATACAGGTCTGACAGAGCTGAAATTTGGCACAGAGAAAAACTAAAGGCCATATTTGATTATGTACAGTTATTTCTACAGCAAATTACCCCGGAAATAAGTAAGTAACTGTAAATGTATATCTTTAATGTTTTAAATCTTTATGAAAAGGTAGAAATGCTGATAATATGATTTCTCTTTCGTTCACTACAACATTTTACAATAGTTTTAACAAATAGGTGCGTCAAAAGAATGTTTTAACTCGCCTCGTTCAAGCCTTCGGGGGCAGCCAACGCTGTGGCGGGCCAACATGGCGCCCCTGTCGTCATAAGCAGCCATGTAATAATGTGGTTCCTAATCTCAGAATACCCATGTGTTATTGACAAACTGAATTAGAACAGAACAGTATGGATCCCGATCGGCATGTGCGTTAAGCACAGGCTGATCTGGATCCATGCTGCTCTTAAATGGTTTAATGGTCCTTTTTACAGGACGCAGTTCAATTACTTGAAACTAATATTAAAAAGTGTGTGTACTCCATTTTTGCTTTAAGTCATTTGTAATTTATCTTTCAAATAATGTCCCCGCGGTAATACGTAACATATACAAATTCAATATTCGCAATTTTGGTGTGATTTTTGATGATTTAGACTTTCGACCAGGAACTTAAGGGGAAGGAGTAAATTTATGAAGGTATAGGAAATTTTATATTTCATTTTCGTCTGGATTAAATTTAAGATTCCGGAACTCTGATGGCAATATTTGGTACACACACTTCTAGCGTATAGATCTCCTTGGTGTTTGGGTGTGTTGTAGACATTGGTAAATGAAAAAAATAATATAATCTTACTTTTAATATTTTGTAAATCCAAGGGGAGAAAATTTGCTTTAAAGTTTGCACTGAATTTAATGAGACAATCTTTATTTTGTCTATATTTTCAAAATTAGGTAACTTTAAGAAAAAAATTCAAAAGGTAGACAGCTGTCAATTGTTATTGGCCTTCGTATATTACAATGTACTAGTATGTTTACATTTACTACTTTGTCAAAATTGAGTTTTTGCATTTCATGGACAGATATTCCACCAGACTTTAATATAGGGGGATTATACACACTTTTTAAATAAGAAACATTTTTACAATTTACTAAACACATCATTACAAATCATTTTATGTTTTGCAATGCATATAATTGATATGTGATATTAATATTGTGAAATGTAAGTTTAAAAACGAAATATTTGACTAGATGTTCATCAAACCCTATGTTGTGGGTACTCATTAGAATCGTAACGTTGAGATGATTCAAATGAGTTCCCACAACATAAGGTTTGGATTTGAAATTATAAAGTTAGAATGTCTTCACTCCCACTTATCTGTTGCTCTGTCCATATGCTTTGCTTTATGAATTTGGGTGATTGAAACACCCTATATACACGGTGGACAATCACGTGATAAAATATTTTCAGAAAATCGTCAATGATTTTGTAATTACCGGACCGATTTGAATTCGGTTTGAAGCAGAGAATGTGGATAGACGTCACGCATTATATGGACGTGGTTGATTTTAAAAAAAGTCAACTGATGAAAAAGTTATTGAAGATAAACCAAAATTTTGGTTTATCTTTAATAACTCTTTTATCAGTTGATTTGTCAAAAATCCAACACGTCCAGCTTATTCCTGGCATTTCCCACCTTCTCTTCTTCAGACCAAATTCAAATTGGTCTAGTATTGAAAAAGATATTGAACATTATCGTAAAATCTAAGTCACGTGATTATATACCTTGTATATATTATAGGAGAAATCTACCATTAGGGCTCGGATTCGAGTCAACTCGCATACACTGGTGGAATTCTTCGTTGTCAAATGAGCCTGCCTACTTATTTAAAGTGATTACTGATTTAATCATTTTATTGTCGTAAATGTTTAGGTAATTACTGTTTTGTTTAAAATGCGTTTAATTATACATATACCGAACCAGAGTGACAACGCTACTCCTATATTGCCTTAATAAAACGAGTGAAAAATTCCAATGAAATTGCTTCGCATAGTTCATTGATTGAGTTGAGCCAAGCACTAAACGTTTTGTGGATCTTACGCATAGGGATGAAAAACTGACCCTTTAAATGAGACAGGGGTCCGTTTTCAGGTGTACGATTTGAGCGGAAATTTGACACAATTTAATATTCTCAAGAAATCCATACAGATGAATTCAAATAATGTCAGACTGCACGGAATAGTAGTCTGACAAATTAACAGTCAGGAAATGTAAAGAACTTGCACAACATTGTTTGGTTGCTTAGAAAATGACGTTTGAAAAGCAGAATGTTCATTATGTTCCAAAGCTTAAAAATTTACTATGTAATCTCCATAGGAAATTTTAATCGCTATTGCATGGACATCTGGGAACAATCCTAGTCGAAGAAAGTGTTACAAAATCCCCTGTAATGCATGCATGATGTTGCAAACACTGTGGTAAATTTGTGAATATCAAACGTTTTAAACTCCCTGTCTGTTTATGTCAAAGGGATATAATTCCCAAAATTGACAAATAAGACATTGATTTTAGAACTTGCTACAAAAGATAAAGTGAGATTTCGTGTTTTTTTTTTGGGCAACACGGTCGTGACCAATTTTGGTAAAAATAATGAATCGTTTGCTGCATTCGCATTATGTGGTAGATGAAATTAGCTGTAAAGGCATTAACCCTTTCCCATTCGGCGGAATTTTAGGGTGATCCACTTCAAAAACTGCCACAAATGATACAATGGAAGCTATTAAAGATTGCATTTGTGTAAAATATGGCATAGAAAATATTGAGACAAAAGGAGAAACTGCTGGTTATCAGCAGTTTCTTCTTTTGTTTCAATGTTTTCCCAAGCCTTTTCTAATAGGGACGTCAAAACCAGGTCTTGTTTGGGAAAGGGTTAAGGGCCGTAACTCTGACATCAAAGGAGACAAGGCAGTGAAATTGCGACAAAACGATTGCCGAATCCCTTGGAAATAACGTCAAAATATATTTCAGGATTTTAGTTCGATTCTTTTCCAGAAACAAGCAATATTGCAGTGTAGTGTTTATATATATATATTTTCTAACAATACGAAAGCGAAAAGTTTCCAGGCAAAATCATTTGAGAACGGAATTCTCAATTGTGGGAAATACTCGCCAGCATCTGTTTAACCCTTTCCCAAACAAGACCTGTTTTTGACGCCCCTAATAGAAAAGGCTTCGGAAAACATTGCAAGAAAAGAAGAAACTGCTGATAACCAGCAGTTTCTCCCTTTGTCTCAATATTATTTTCTTTGCCATATTTTACACAAATCATATCTTTAATAACATCCATTTTGAATTTGCTGTTTTTGCATTGGATCGCCCTAAATTTTTGCCGTTTGCCGTAGCTAATTACTATTTGTCCGTTACCGGACGAATGATCGTCCTGTACCAGACAAAATGAAAAGCATTTCGAGGGCTTGGTGCAAAACTATTGTAACTACATTTTGTAAAATTTTACAGGAGAGGGAAAAAACTTATTGAGTTTCTCAGAGTTAAAGAGGAAAAATGTTTTCAAAATTGTAAATATCTTTTTAAGTATACAGAATTGAAACCTAATATTAGAACACATGGTGTATAGCTTCCTAAAGATTCAGAAAATGCAAAAAAAGTGAATTTCTGAAGGATATGTAGTTACAATAGTTTTGCACTGAGCCCTCGATTTAGATACGTGGGGGCGGTGTGTTCCCGGAACGTCGAATCGATTTTCTTACCTATAGGGGATTAGGGGGCACGATACGGGGTAATGTCGAATAGATATTTGAATATCTATGAAAGTTAATTGAAATAAATTATGATTGATGATTATTGTAACTGAAATATGAAAAAAACATCAATATCTAGTAAAAATGTTTTTTTTTTATATTTATTTATGTATTTCTTAAGTAATTGTAAATCAACAGTATCTAAAAAAATGATTTCAATTGAGATATTACATTTATAATTTAATGGAAAAAGAAAATATGAAAAATATCTATATGTAGGAAAACTGATTTTATCATTTAGTAATTATGAAATAAAGATTATCTATCTAAACTGATAAAGAAAGATGATTTAAATTGATATACTCAATTTATATTTAATGACAAAAGAAAATAATTTTTGAAAAAATTACTTAATTGCTTCGAAATTATTGTACTTTAATGGTCATTACTAAAGATCAAATAAGGTATAAGCAAAAAGTGAACAACGACATCAACAGAATACAGAGATCTGCAGGTGGAACTGTCCGTCCCCGCGCTAAGCGCTACATGAACATCGACAGACGTCTAAGAACACTCAAAGATAGACACCAGGCTGGAGAATATGACTTGATCACGTACGCTGACTTGGCCGCACAGCTTCTCCATCTAGAGTGATTTAATTCGTGATTTTGATATTGTGATATTGAAATATATGAGCATCAGCTGATAGTAAATTTTGCAGTGATTACAGTAAACATGGATTTTAATGATAATTAACCCTTTCCCAAACAAGAACTTGTCTCCATGCCCCTAACTGTTAAAATAAGGAAAACATCAAAGCAAAAGAAGAAAATACTGATTATCAGCATTTTCTTCTTTTGGGTCAATATTTTATGTGCTATATAATTATATTGTACACAAATCATATAGTCTCCATCATGAATTTTGACTTCTACAGCAGCTTTTAATTTGGACAAGTTTAAATAGTTGCCGTTTAGGAAAGGGTTAAAAGAGATAGATTCTATAATTCTGTAAATAGTTTCAAGTATATTGGTTTCATCCATGTACGGTAAAAAATCTAAAAATGTCACACTATAAAAGTGTATTAAACGTGGTTAGAAAAAGGAAAAAATCCATTGACAGCGCATTTTTCTTTTTGCAACAAAACGTTAATTTTTTCAATATGTCTTAACCCATTACCACAGAGTGACTTTTTTGACTCCCCTAAAGATAATGGCTTTGGAAAACATTGTGGAAAATGAAGAAATTGCTTGTGACTAGCAATTTCTTCATTTCCCACAATATTTCCTTCACAAAAAACAAAAAATGTAAAAAAAAATCATTCAGTTTTAATTGTCGTCTGCAACATCTTTGAATTTGGAGGAGTATAAAAGATTGCCTTCTGGTAACGGTTTAAATAGAAACTATGAATATTATGTATACATGTATTTTAGATGTAAAACGATAAATAAATTTCTGTCAAACGAAATAAAAAAAAAGATTTCTTACTATATTTCTTCTTACTATTAAAGCTACTCGACATACAGCCCCCTCAATAATTTCCCCCTTCGGGTAGCCCCTTTTCACACATTTATAAAAGGTGCGATTCGACGTTCCGGGAATAAACCGTGGGGGCTATTCGTCCGGAAAATTGTCGATATAGTATATTTGTACGTTTTTTCTAACCTTTTTATTTTCAACAAAATTTAACTTAAGTTCAATCCAAAAGATGCTGCAGACGACAAAATGAAAGGCAAAAGTATAGCACAGAAAACATTTAGGCAAAAGAAGAAAGTGCTGGTTAACAGAGTTACAACCAGGTCTTGTTTGGGAAAGGGTTGAATAAGTTACGGATCGTTTCTTTCACATACTAACTGAACACATACTTATGCGTGTGTATCTATGTCTATCTTTCTGTTTGTCTGTTTTTCCCTCTCTATCCGTCCGATAGACACACAGACAGACACACACAAACACAGAAAGACACATACAGAGACACAAACATACATGGACAGAGATTCGTAGACCCACAAGGAAACACAGAGGGACCCACACAGATAAATGCGGACATATCTATAGACAGACGGACACATAGACGCACGCCGTGACACATAGACAGATAAACTGACAGAGAAACGCTCAGACAGACAGACAAACAGACACAGAGATCCACATAGACACACAGAAACACAGAAGCACATGGAGACGCACATATAGAAATACGGAAAGAGACAGAGAGATGAGACAAATCACGGGTTTTCTACCCTAATGTGAATACTTTGCAAATGTTTGAATTTCAAATCCATACTTTTTGCGCCGTTTAGTAACAAATCATGCACCTATATGGTGTCATTTACAAGGAAGTTTTACGGACCGATGAACATTATTCTCGCCACCATAACCGGACGAATAGCCTTGTGGCTTAATGTCCGTCACCGGACAAATAGACTAAATGGATCCAAATGACTAATCGTCAGGTACAGAACCAATTATAAATCGTTCATCATCCGATACCGGACGAATATCCACTGTCAAGTTTGAAAGCAATAGCTGTTACAGAAAAAAAGGTTATATGGATTTCTTTACGTAAAAAACTTAACCAATAGTTTTTAGTCTAAAAGGGTAAACATTCCACTTAGTACGAGGGACGTTCAATTAATTTGGGACTGGGGTTCTATAAGCCATAGTTATGACGCAATTCAATTTGAAATTTCTTCAATCCTTCAAAGTAATCCTCTCTGACCACCACACACTTCTGAAGTTTTGAGATCCATTACTTATATGCCAATAAATGGGCCTCTTTTGGAACGCCCCGCAGACACTGGTAAATTGCACTGCATATGGAACTTGAAGGCCTATACCGACGACCAGAGGCTTTTTCGTCATCATGAAGAACACAAAAAAGCCACAAGGGCTTAAGCCCGGCCATAAGTGTGGATGAAGACGTTGTGCAGCAAGTGTCTCTTCCAGGAAGTCTTGGACAAGAGGACACCTATGGACAGTTCCGTTGTCATGGGTTTGGCACATGCATCTTTAGTCGGTCCCAGAGATGCTCTTTTAGTGATATTTCTTTACTTTCGCCGACAAACATTACTTGTATGAATTACCGGCGATAGTGGTACTATTTCAAACAGTAATTTGAACAATACATCCGTTACATATGAAAATTACCGCGTAAAAAACTTTTGCCGCGCTTTTAATTTTTTGACTATTACGGACCATGCCTGGTCTTTTCGCAACAATTGCTAGCTAATGACACGCCGTTGGTGCTAGTAATAGTAGATTATTATTCAATCATATGTATAAAGCTCAGAAAGCCAACATTTGTTGCATTATTTCAAGATATGTTTTGCCACCTTTACACGGGCGGTTCTCTGGCCTTTAGGCAGAAGGTGTGGGGCAGTGGGCATAATCCTGTCTGTGTTTCAACTCCTTCGTGAAAATCGTATAACATGTCCCCGATGAAGAAACAACTTTATCTGCTATGTCTTGCACATCGAACCATGCGTCTTGTTCAGTCATGTCGGAATCTACAGCAACATTTGCTTTGGTACTAGCTCTACTCGGGTTGCCTGAGAGGGGGCATCATTCAGGCAAGTTTTACCAATTTTATGTTTTATCTATTTCCTAAAAACTGACGTAAGTTCAACGTTCGAATGTTGAAGAATCTGATATAGTTCATTATACACAAGTGATGCAGATATGTCAGAGCCTATGCGTCCTTTAATGTAGACCCGTACATCCTACTTCAGTTCGTTTTCCATTTTGCGCACAGCGAAATAGCCAGTGTGTATGACTGAACCAACTAAAACATTCAATAACTTTTGAAAGGGTGAACACATTTGCATCACATTTTGACCAAGTATAGACAGAAATTTTCCCGTCAAATAGCCGTAAGCACCACTAGTTCTTAAGAACCGTGAGGAATCAGGTATGGTGGACCATTAGTACCACTTTTAATTGAACGCCCCTCGTAAGAGCAATGAATCTTTGCCTAAAGGCTGACAACATCGTCACAGAGGCATGTGTAAAGTTTCAGATCAATAGTATTAGTAGAAAACAGATTTGACAAACTTGTACGTGAAACTTAACCGCAACATTACGCCGACGCCAACACCGACGCCAGGGTGGCTAGAATAGCCCCCCCCACTCCGCATTGTACCAAAAGTCGCGCTAAAAATCATAACCTTGAACCTCAAAATGTCCTTGCGACACACAAAAACTGTTTCTTCAACTTTGAACAACCAGGTGTTGTGCCCATAAGGCTATGTATGATTATTATAACCCTTTTACAAAATATCCCCTCGTTTGGAGACCCAATTTAGCAATATATAGAGAAAAGAAGAAAACTGAAAAAGAAGACACAAACAATGCCTTCTTTTGTCTGAATGTTTTCTCAAGCCGTCTCAAGTTTACCATAGTAGTGATGTCAAACCTAGGTGTTATATGTAAATGGTTGAAGTCTAGTCAGAATTATTATATGTTCGCTGTAAATATCAACCCTTTCCTAAACGGCAAAATTTTAGGCGGTCCAATTCAAAAGCTGCTGCAAACAACAAAATGGATATTTATAAAGTTTGGATTTGTGTACAATATAGCACAGAAAATATTGAGACAAATGGGGAAAAGTCTGATTATCAGCATTTTCTTCTTTTGAATCAATGTTTTTTCAAGCCCTTTTTGTAGGGACGTCATAACAAGGTCTCGTTTGGGAAAGTATTATAGTGTTAGACGATAGATTTAGTATTGTTGATGATAATTCAATTTTCACTGTAGGTTCCGAAACATGAAAACAATAATATTGGGTATTTTGTGCTTTCTCTGCGTGACCGTGATTGTTTTGGGACAAGACGTTTTAGTAGTATTGTCAGATGGAACTTTAGTACGGGTACCTATCGTCGTTCCAGTCACTGTTCCAGTCGCTGTTCCAGTCGGTCTTGATCCTTCGTTAGTGTTAGCCATCGGTTGTGAGTATTCATGTAATACGTGCCAATATCCCTTAAGCCCATGCGCGTTCTTTAAAGCGAGATTTTCTAAGATTTGTTTAAGATGGAGCCTTTTTTAAGACTTAAATTCTGACCAAGGTGTTCCAAATGCTCCATACTTCAAACAAATGACGTCATGATGACGTCATTTGTATGAAGTATGGAGTATTCGGAACATCACGGTTATTGAATCATGGAACATTCGGAATAACTCAGTAAATTCTCGCATGTATTATTTCTACAGAGTTGACAAAGGGGTTCCGCAAAAATGTACACTAGGTAAATGGAACCTCCCATTGAGCATCTTATAAATCTTGCCCTAAAGAACGCTTTATCCTAGAATGTCTTAAGAACTACCAAGATATCTTTTAAAAAGAACTCTCACCCTAAAGAATGCGCCTCCGAGCTGTTTCACCTGCGTTTTTAAGTCAACAACAAAGACAGCTTTTTAAAGCGTAGCGGGAAAAAAGAAGAATATCGTCGTTGTAAATGCAAAACCTCGTATCTCGTTTTTGGAAAATTTTAAATGGGAGGAGAAAACGTGTAATAACTTTTCCCAAACTGAAATGTTTACTTGAAATTTTGACATACTGTTCATAAGTAATGTTTCATTGACACTGAATGGTAAAAATATCTCAAAACATGTGAGAATTGTTTAAAGTGGACACACAAGTTTGTACTTTGAAAATTGCATGAATCGACATACGAGGTTTTGCATTTACACCGACGATATGCCGTCGCCCAACATATACTTTCCAAGCTAAACTATTCAAATATTCTGCACATAATCCAAATCAATTCAATTCAAAAACATTGTAGAACTGGATTCGGCAAAAATGTTTGACATTGGCATTTTAAAACAATAGCATGAAAATTATACATGCTGTCCAGCAAGATTAACCCTGGACATCTGCATTATGTAATGACCCCACTTCGGCAGTGTTTTGTTGAGACGCTCAACTAACAGACTTTGCACACGAAAATTAAGTAGTCCCGGGTTAATGTTATTCTATTTTAGACAGATAATACGTAGGTGTTAATAACTTTAAAAATCTGAATTAAATTATACACCTCTTATAGAAAAAGATTCCTTTGAAAATTTTGCTTCATTGATTTGCGTTATTAGGCCTATGTTCTTAGACGCAATAGTGCAAGTGAATTTATGGATATTAGGTCAAGTGGAAGAAATGTACTTCGACCTTAATACTATAGATGAATTTGGACTAGTACACGATTTTGTCGGTTAGAAAACGTTAAATAATGTTTCAATTCAGTGGCAGGTTTGCTAGCCGGCAGCTTCTTAAATCTTAACAACCCGACTTCAACCGATGTCGATGACACTACTACTACTACCGCAGCCCCGACTACTCCTGCCACTGATGCTCAAACTACAACGATTGCTGTTGCTACCACATCCGCTGCACCTATTACAACCACGATTTTGAACTCAGCTAGTGGTGGTTAACAGGTACTTATTCACTGGTGGTGAACTCGGTCTATAGTCCAGTCAATAAACCCGAAAAATGGGCCAAACCTCAAACTAATTGCAACAGAAATGTCTCTTGCATTTTTATAATGTTAAATATCTGTAGAATCAGTGTTTAAAAATCTACCAAAATCTATCGGGCGGAAATTGGTGAAAAATTGCTTCAAAAAGGGTGACCCAAAATTTTTGCTTGTCTAATTTTTGTTGCAGGCTGGACACAAAATAACATAAAATCACCCAATAAACCCATCTTTTCCACCTTTTCTCATTGTTTTGTTGAAATGAACATATCGTCCCTTGACAGCCAGAAGTGGCTATCAGCACATTTGGCCGAAATGCACTTTTTGGCATAAATGAGGTGTAAATATGGTGTTCTACCTACACACAAAATTTTATTGTCATATTCCAACTATAAATGGTGAAACTGACAAGGGACATTTATGGGCTATCAGCAACCGCCATATTTATTGGCTGCCATAAGTAGCTATCAGCAGATGATGGGGTGCCAGAAGTAGCTATCAACATTCACCTATATCTTGCATACATACCATACTTGAGCTCTATTATACAAGAGTTCTTATCAGATATGCATCTGTTTATTATTTCAGTGGCCTTCTACCATTTCAAATGTTTATTCTAGACGTGTTTGATATTATGTAGATAAGCCGAACACATTCTATTTGGTGTTTAAAATGTGGATTTTAAGCTTTTGCTGATAGCCACTTCTGGCACCCCATCACAAATATTGTCACTCTGTGTTTTGATCATTCTGAGCTTCAAATAACTTCAGAATTGTTTCATTTCTTCGACTGATCGTGTTTGTATTTAAGATGCAGAGTGAACAATTCTCAAATTATACTTTTTTGTAAGTTTTGAATGCTGATAGCGCCTTCTGGCAGTATAAAATTTCAAACTTCATTTCTGTAAATGTTCTATACAATGATTGCTATAAATGAATAAAATGCACTCCTTTGGTTAAAACATCAATGTCAGAATCAGTCTTGTTTAATAATCCGGCAAAGTGCAATTGCAGACAAATTTTTTGTAGGATCTAAAGGTTTTTTTTGTAACGCACAAAATCTAGTTCATTAATACCAAAATGTATATTTCTATGAATCTTAAATATCAATCCAGTTCATAAATTCTTAAAGTATGTGTGGCAAAAGTTAATCTCATTACTTTTCCATTTAAACATTGTTAAATAAAGCCACATCATTCAAAAACGAAAATTTGTTTTTCAGGGAGCAACCGGATTATTTTTGTATCTGTGTGCGGCATTAGATGAGTGTAAATCTTAAGCAATGATCTAAAAATACCAATTTTTCAGACAAGCACATCAACAAAATTATCATATTATGTTTGTTTTAGAAAGACAATCATTTTTCAAAATGCACAGATTTTTGCGTGCATCTTCTTTCAGAATTTTTATTGAAATACATCAAATCCATGTTTACCTTTGTTCACTCCACCACACTAAGTACAGATAAACGACTTCTTAATTCTAAAGTATTGACGACAACACTGGCAATAATCAATTATAAACAAAACAAGTAGAAGACGAAAGAAGAAGACAAATTAGTGATATGTAATACATGCTTGTGATTTATAGGACATTTCCAGAAAAACAACTTAAAACTGCATTAAATATAAATCAAAACTTTTTTTTGTTAAATGGTGAATAAAAAACCAATTAACGATAAGGCAAATTGATAAAACTACGAATTAAGTCTGCTGATAGCTGCCACAAATCAACACTTTTCTGAAGAAATGTCGGGAGCCAGAAGTGGCTATCAGCTATTTTTACCAAAAACGGCCTTAATTTTCAATATAGATATGTAATATTTTATACGAACAATCTTCAGAGGCGTATCTGCCACTATCCAAAATTCCATTTACATACAGCAATTGTGTGAATTTAGAGACAAGTTCAAAACTTTAAACGCGTTTTTCTCAAAACTATAAAAACTGCTGATAGCGACTTCTGGCTGTCAAGGGACGATATATTAGAGTAAAAGAAATACAATGAAACACTTTTTTCATTGTCTCTCACGATTTTATGATTTATTTACTATTAGATTTTCGTGAAGGATTACCCCACCCACCACATTTACATGTATTGAAATGCCACAAAAAATAAAATTTGCAGTTATACATATCATTTTGCTATTTTTATGATGGTAAATATATGTAGAATTACTGATTAAGAATCTACCAAAATCAAAGCGACAGAAATTGGTAAAAGTGTGGTCTGAAAACGGAGACCCAACATTTTTGCATGTCTGATTATCTAGGCAGACTGGACACAAAATGCCATAAAATCCCAAAAATTAACCTTTCTTTTTCACCCGTTCTCATTGTTTTGTTGAAGGGAACAAAAATAAGAGTCTAGAAATGCAATGAATCTCTATTTTCATCATCTCCCACGATTTTATGATTTGCTTAATAGTAGGTTTTCGTACAGGATTACCCCACCCACCACATTTACATGTATAGAAATGCCACAAAAAATTAACTTTGCAGTTAAACATAATCTTTTGCTATTTTTATATTTTTAATGATCTGTAAAATCACCATTTAAAAATCTACCAAAATCAGCTAGAAGGAAATTGGTGAAAAAATATGGTTCATAAAGAGACCCAAAACTTTTGCATGTCTAATTTTCATGGCAGGCTGGACGAAAACTATCATGATAATCAACCAATCGATTTCACCTTTGCTCACTGTTTTGTTGATTAGAACACAGATAAGAGTCTAAACATGCAATAGAACACTATTTTCATTTTCTTTCACAATTTTATGATTTGCTTATTATCAAGTTTCCGTGAAAGATTACCCCACCCACTATGTTTACATGTATCAAAATGAGAAAGAAAAATAATTTTGCAGTTTATCATGATGTTTTGCTATTTTTTTTTTATCTTTTTTTTAAAAATCTAAATTTACTCAATATTTCAATAACAGTTTCTTCAAGATTGGATAGTAGAAATAATTTTATAGTCAGAATATTAGTTTGCGTGTTTGCAGCAATTAAGACATTAAGACGTATCAAAATTTGCACATTAAGAACATGTCAATATTTGCATATTAAGAGCATGTCTGTTGGAATATTAGATAATGCTTATATCTCTTAAGTAAGAAATAGTGTAAAGTTGATTAAAGACATCTTATGACCTTTCATTTAACTTAATACCTCGAGAAATTACAGAAATAGTAGTAAAACGAGATACCCTTTGGGCCATGCTATGCTATTCTATGTAGATAATTATCAAATCGGGTCATTGTTTTTGTGTGTTTCATTTTCCTTTACATGAGATGAACTTGTTGCCTATGCTATGATTGATATCTGTGAATTGGCGAAAGCCTACTTGAGTAGGTGATCTATGAAACCAGAAGGGAGTAATTTGGTCAAATTAATCATACTTGCAAGAGTACCCGCTATATTACATTTGAAATTCTGACGGCCTTGTGGCTAGTATCATGCAGGTGACATTATAATCACACAATAAAATGTGGAATTTCATTTTGCAATTTTCTTTTGAATGGACGCTTTCACATTAATAGGTTAGATGATATTTAAATATCGTTTGAAAATGACCATACCGGGAACATCAACAGTGTCTGAAATGACATTATGGTATTGGGAAATAACAGGCATAATGTGGCTCTTTTTAAAATGAACAGTATGGTATTGCAGTCTTATGATCGTGACTCAATTTGTCTTAAATGATACAAAATGCTTCCTAATACTCATATACTCTTGGCCGATCAGCTTCTATAGTCGTAAATTGGATTTTAAAAAATCTTGCAACAAAGTATCTATGTAATATTTCTAATCTGTTATGTTTCGATGGTTTCAATGCTTTCTAAATACAATTATATCTAAAGTATCTATTCATTCTTAAATTAGCAAGCAAGCAATTTTTACTGACATGCCAATTCTGGGGTATAAAATCGCCCTGTAACACATTGGTAATGTTTAATACAAGGGCTCATATCTGACTTACTTCAAGGATACAGGTCAGGTCAATTGACACCCCATTCTATAACACTTGTATGATACAGACAAAAATATCATTTTATAGTTTAATCTGATCAAATAGTTAGATTTGTAAGCCTTGAGATTGAACATACAACTTTGAGATTTTATGTTCTGTTCTTTAGTACTGAGCTTACTGATATGTAAGCATCTAATAACTTTATGGACACGCACAAATAAATTTGTGATTTGTCTCGCAAAACAAAAGATCATGTTGGAAGTGTGATAGTATTTACCACAGTCAGGCTAGGGTTGAAACATTTAGCTCTGCGATAATTTTTCTGAATCTAGATGTTGTCGTCTGTATTTTACTTTTTTTTCATTTTAGAAATACAATGTCTGGTCACTGAACATTATCTGTTCGATGCTATATTTTGTTTATTTGCTATAGCAGACTTCCAGCAAGCTCATTACAACTTGGGGGGATAGGGCTCAGTCCCTTATCTCAATGATTTTCTTGCTTCAGTAATTTTACCACATTATTCGAGAGATTGGATGAAATAAATCTATTTATGTTCACAGAGACTCTCTATCTGCAGCCTAAAAGTAACATGCACGATGGCGTCCATACTTTGACTCCAGAAATTTAACCTAATGAATCACTTGGTCCGAGAAAAATATGGAATCCATCATTAGGTTCTTCAGCTGTCGTGAAATTACTGAGATACTCTGTAAAGAGGAGTATAACACCACCCGATCAATCAAATTCTGCCATACACCTTTCTATCTTACTGTCTAGTTAATTCTAAATTAAATTTTGAAAACTGAATTTCATCAAAAATGCACGAGTTTGGGTGTAGACAAGTTAAACAGTAGTTTTGCTCAACAAAGGTTTACTCTTTAATGTGATTGCAATATGTGTGATTATGTGCTTTCATGTAAACGAGAAACATGTAGGAAAGGGGATGGTATCTTATATAGGTCACCACGGATTCTTGTCTTCTTAACAGAAACAGCGCTAGTTAAAAGATAAAGAAATGTGAAGTGTTTGGTAAGGGTTTATCTTTGAAATGACCTCTTTGAAATAAACACAGCTAGATCCTCTAATTAAAAAAGCTTTACGTTAAAAAAAAGGCAGATGTTCTACAGAGCAACAGATCAGAGGTGGTAAAGACGTTCTAAATGTGTTCATTCAAATCAAAGCCCTATGGCGTTGATACTCATCTGTATGACAAAGAATTTTGTGCTAAAATATACTCGGTTCACCGTCAGGCTATGTTTTGATAAACCGTCTGTGTTGCTGTAAAATCTCGTAACTACGGCTTGAATCATGCTAGCCGTTGTTACGAAATTTTATAACAACACCTACGAAATAGTGCCTACTATTGTTTGTCCGAAATTACGTCATGTTTAATTAGGTAAAATCGTCCCCTATTGTCAGGTTATAAATAATTATTTGATAAAATTTCCCCTTTTCAGAACGTTGTTACGAAATTTTATAACAACACCTACGAAATAGTGTCTACTATTGTTTGTCCGAAATTACGTCATGTTTAATTAGGTAAAATCGTCCCCCATTGTCACAGGGTTCTCCCCAGAACATTTTGAAGCTGTAGTGGCAAATTATATGAGAATTGGTAAACATTGAAAGCATGTAATTGTGAGAGAAAACATTATGGAAAAAGAAGAAATTGCTCATCTTGAGCAATTTCTTCTTTTCCCATAATATTTGTACTCATAATTATTACATTTACAATGACAAGAATGTATCATTAAACAGTGTTTGGCATGAAGTACCTCAAAATGCCTCTATTTGGTAACCATTTTGAAGAAATTACGCTGTATGGGTAGTTTTGAAGCTGTAGGGGCATTGTACACTGATTAACATGAAGCTTTAGTGGGTCCGATACAGCTTATTGAGCTGGGGAGAACACTGTGTCAGGTTATAAATAATTATTTGATAAAATTTCCCCTTTTCAGAACGTTGTTGCGAAATTTTATAACAACATCTACGAAATAGTGCCTACTATTGTTTGTCCGAAATTACGTCGTGTTTAATTAAGTAAAATCGTCCCCTATTGTCAGGTTATAAATAATTATTTGATAAAATTTCCCCTTTTCAGAACATCTACATCTTTTACATATAGCTCTGGTATAACCTAGATCTGGGAGTCCGCTGCATACAGCATATCTCTACGGTACTGACTACGGTCAAAACTATGAATAACTGGAAAGATCCAAACCCCAAAATACCCCCCGCTCTCTACCTACACTTTTTATCTCTTTGCCTTAACCCTATCCCAAACAAGATCTGGTTTTGGCGTCCCTATTAGAAAAGGCTTGTGAAAACATTGAAACAAAAGAAGAATCTGCTGATAACCAGCAGTTTCTCCTTTTATCTCAATATTTTCTATGCCATATTAATTTTTACACAAATTCTATCTTTAATAACTTCATTTTTGTCATTTGTGGCAGTTTTTGAAGTGGATCAAGCTAAAATTTTGCCGTTTGTAAAAGGGTTTTCAAGGGAAATATACATTATATGATCATTTTTCTTTTTTTTTTTCAACCATTTCCATGTATTTATTTATAAATATTTGTGTATTGTCCCCTTGTTAAGAGAGAAAGAGATTTGCGAAGTGGGGCGGGGGGGGGATTTACAGTCATATTCATTGAGAGGCTTGACATGATCAAAGTACTGATCACATCATCAATGTTGTTGATGCTGTAAAAGTTGTTCTAGAATTTATATTCACGTGTTCATGAAGTGAATGATCAATCTTAGCTGATAAACATTCTTTTTGCTCTAAAAACACAGGACGTTTCATGAAATATTGGAAAATAATACTATGTAATCATGATCAGCGGGAAGCTTGCTGAAAATAATCAAAGTACACAGAGTACCCAAAACTCTGTCTTACTTGTCCTTTTCTAAACATGTTTTATACAATAACGGCTCGATAGATTTTGGTAGATTTTTAGTACATTGTTCAGTAATGATATAGGCTCATTTTAGTAAAGAAATAATTTCTGTTGCAATTAGTTTGATGTCCAACCCTATATTGACTGGACTACTAAGCGATGAACGTTTTTCGCTACAACAAGGTACATATATTTTGCGTTTAAATGTGAGTTTAAAGATCTGATTGGATGGTTTTTCTAATAACAATGAATTTGTGCTAAAAATACACCGGGTTTACCGATATGTATTGACAAACCGTCGGTGTTGTTATAAAATCATAACAACACCGACGGTATACAATGATCAAAAAACGTCCCACGCTTTGGCCGAGTTCACCACTAGTGTACTACACATTTCATTTGACATGACACAACCTAATGTTTTATTATCATAAATAACACGGCTGATCGTTTTCCTACATGTAAGAATCATTCAGTGATATGTTCTTGAGCGTCTTTTATTTCTGTGCACTATGATACACGTCTTTTTGCATTCTCCCCGCAGAGTGATTGTTCGTTGCTCTTCAAATATCATCTCTGCAAGGGGCTACCTCGGCTAGAGTCCTCGAATCGTGGTCTACCGAAGGATATCATCTTTAATTACTTTGTAACTGTTTCATTTTTTGTATTATACATTAGAGAAAGAAAATATTCTGTTTGCATCAGAAGTACTTTCAAATTTAAGCATTAATCTAATTAAAATGGGACTATTTTCTTATCATTCCATATGAACATGGAACTATTTTTATATTCTTCCAATCTCATGCATCTTATAACAGAGGCGATATGCAAGAGGCACTGTGAAGGAGTGTGGTCTTTTCGGCGTATTATATTTTATATGCAATTATATAACTATTTTAAAGCCACTTGTATTTTCGGGCACCGGTATGGCAAGGGAAAAAGTTTGCTAAAATAATTGCAGCACGATAAGTTTTGATGCAAAGGGGAACATTCTGGCTACTACGTCGATTTCTAAAATCTTTCATAGAATAAAAAAAAGTTATGGATTTTAACGTCTATTGTAGGAAAAGTTGAAGCAATCGGAAAATGTTGATAATCAGCATTTTTCCAATTTGAATCAATATTTTCACAGGCGCGTAGAATGCCCAAATTGGGGGAAAATTGTGCAATTTAGTGCATTTTGGCGTCTCTAGAGCTTTTTTGCCCAACGAAATAAGTCTGATTTGGCATCAAAATGGAGATGACTAGCTTTTCTTTTTAAAGTTTGTTACCAGCAGAATCGTCAAGGAAATATAATGCTGCTTTTTAACAAGCTGCAATTACGAGGTTTTCGTTGAAAAGCGACAATAATCTACATCAATTCTATCAATTCTATCTTACAGCATTTGCTTTCAGCCAAAATCTTTGATGACGCGACTGAATTCAATCTATTTTGACAAAATAATGTTTTCTTTTCAAATACAGTCGACACTCGTTATGTCGACATCGGATAAGTCGAATTTCCGCTTAAGTCGAAGTGAATGTTTGGTCCCGTCCTCTTCAACAGATTTTAAAAAGTTCAAACAGAATTATCATAAAATAAATATAGCCATTGAAATTTAGTAGGAAAAGGATAGAAATTGCTCGTTTCGAGCAATTTCTTTCCTTTTCCTACTATATTTCAATCATGAACGTACTTGATAAGCAACAAACAGGTCAAATGATGTTCAAACAAAAACCGGTCAAAATCGGTTTACTCGAACTCCGGATATGTCGATGTATTTTGACGGCCAATCTGACTTCAACACAACGAGTGTCGACTGGTACAAGTAATGTGGATTCGTCTGCGTACTTACCTTAAGGTAGCTACGCGCCTGTTTTCTTTGCTACATTGTATAAAAATCTTATTTTTGCGGGTTTAATCACTTTCAATGTAATCCAGACTAGCATTTTATCGGTGTAATTGTCAAATCTCGTAACTCCAGCTTTAATCAAGCTGGAGTTACGAGGTCTTGCAAAAACGTAGACGATTTTGAGAGTGTTAAACCTTTACCAAAACAAGACCTGGCCCACGTTTCTCGTAAAACTGAAGTATTTTCTCATGCTCAAATCTGAGCATCGTGCTCAAATCGCACGAAATCCACGTGAACTTCAATTGAATAACAATCAACGTTGATTTGTATTGAATAGAAGTTGAGCATGAACTCATGAGAATATACTTAAGTTTTTTCGAGAAACCGGGGCCTGGTTTTGGCATGTCTATTAAAAAGATTATCAACTATTGCGACAAAAAAGAAACCGCCATTTACCAACATTTTCTATTTTTTTGTTAATGTTTTCTGTGTTACATTGAATACATTTTCTACCAGTATCCATACGCGGATTTAGAGGGGGGCGGAAGCGGCGCGCGCCCCCCCTAAAATCGCCAGTTTTTTTTTTTTTTTTTTTTTTTTTTGAAAGGGGGGCTTAAAGAACAATTAAGTCAAAGTTAGAAATTACACCGAACTAATAATAATCAATTTATGACAATTACTCTGATAATGTCGGTGTTTTCCCGTTTTCTTTGGCTGATATGTAGTAAGACCGACGCCAGTGTGTGTTCAAAGGGGGGTCTGTTTTGTCAAATGGTCAAATAAAAGCGACACCCGGATGTCGCTATTTAATTTGGTTTGTCATCATCGTATAACCGGGCAATCGGCCGAGACCTTGACAAGCGCCTGCATGGAAAAGATAAAATTGCAAAATGTGAACGACAAATCTATCAGTATGATACGACGACATTCAAATGACAGACAATAGTAAAAAAACATCGACGATTTGTACAAAGTGGGTAATATTAATATGATCGCCGACAAGTAGTCACTGAGGCTTAACCGATTTCGTTTTAAACCTACGAGGGGCGTTCATTAAAGATTTCCCCTGACCTACTTTCAGTTGAGGTAGGAAGTTGAAATTGTACACATACGTTACCTTATACCTCTATAGGTCACATGAAAAATTGCATTTCTGTAATGTAATTTGTTTCTCATTTCCGCGTACTGAAGGTAAATAAGGTAGTGTGATGGAGCAAGCAGTCATCAGATTCCTGTAATTGAAAGGTCGCTCTCTAAAGGATGAATTTGATGACACGAAAAAAGTTTGTGGGGATGATGTCCAATCATATGACTTTTTCAAACACTGGTAGGCCTATACTCAGTTCAAGTGTGGACGTAAGTCTGTGGAAACAGCCCGAATCCTGGGCGCCCACAGTCTGTCATTGATGATGCCACCAGAAAGTCAATGCAAGGTTGCGGGCACAATCTACTGTGTTCTACAGAACAGGTCTCCAAAACTGCATTAAACGATGACAGAAGTATGTCTCTCTGGCCAGAGGCCATGTAGGGAAAGATTAATATTTGTGCAAAGTTTCAATTCTCTATATTTATTGGAAGTAGGTTAGGGGAAATCTTTAATGAACGCCCCTCGTATAACAGCCCTCGAATTGTGGATATTTTTTTTTAACTTTAAGCAGTTAAAGGCCAACATCCCTCCCCCAACCGTTCCGTTTTTTTTTTCAACCGAGGCGTCGATTAATAGATGACTTATTTCTAAGTAGGCCTACTCTTTATAAACCGTTTTACCGGATCCGGCGTTTACTAGATATGCCTACAAGTTCTTTGAAAAAATGCATTTTTGAGGAAGTTTCTTTTAACATAAAAAACGAAATTATTCACAGTCAAAGTAAATCTATACAAGAAATAGGTATGCATGTCCCGGAAATTGCGCCATTTTGCTTTTCTTTAAAAAAAATTCAGACACGGAGGGAGGGGACACCCTCCCAAACCCTCCCCAACAGGAAAACCAATATGAAACATGGTGAAAAAACACTAAAAAAACCTCAACTGCCTCTGTTAATTAATTTGTGGATTTAGATATGGTATTGCAATGTTAGATATAGGTTTATTTTAGAGGCAAAGAAATAGGTCTGCATGTCCCCGGAATTGCGCCACTTTGTCTTTCTTTTTAAACTAATTCTCCCGCAGAGGGAGGGAACACCCCTCCAAAACCCTCCCCAACAGGCACACCAATATGTATCATGATGTAAAAAACACTCGAATAATTGTGTCACCTATGATAAATTGTAGATTTAGATATGGTTTATGCAATATATGATATAGGCCTATTTAAGAGACGATTAGATAGGTTTGGATGTTCCGGAAATTGCACCATTTCGTCTTTCTTTTTGAAAATTTTCTCACACGGAGGGAGGGGACACCCCTCCCAAACCATCCCCGAAAATAAAAACCAATATGAAACATGGTGAAAAAAAATCTGATGCCTCTGCGAATTAATTTGTAAGTTTATATATGATATATCATTATTATAAGTTATAGGTTTATTTAAGAGGCAAAGGAATAGGTCTGCATGTCCCGAAATGGCGCCATTTCGTCTTTGTTTTTTTAAAAAAAATCTCGCGCACAGGGAGGGAACACCCTCCCAAATCCTCCCCAACTGGCACACCAATATGTATCATGGTGTAAAAATACACTTGAAAAATTGTGTCACCTATGATGAATTGTAGATTTAGATATGGTTTATGCAATATATAATATAGGCCTATTTAAGGGACGATTAGATAGGTTTGGATGTTCCGGAAATTGCACCATTTCGTCTTTCTTTTTGAAAATTTTCTCACACGGAGGGAGGGGACACCCCTCCCAAACCCTCCCCGAAAATAAAAACCAATATGAAACATGGTGAAAAAATAACTGTTGCCTCTGCAAATTAATTTGTAAGTATCTATATGATATATCATTATAACTTATAGGTTTATTTAAGAAGCAAAGGAATAGGTCTGCATGTCCCGAATGGCGCCATTTCGTCTTTGTTTTTTAAAAAAATCTCGCGCACAGGGAGGGAACAACACTCCAAAACCCTCCCCAACTGGCACACCAATATGTATCATGGTGTAAAAAACACCCGAAAAATTGTGTCACCTATAAGTTGTAGATTTAGATATGGTTTATGCAATATATGATATAGGCCTATTTAAGAAACGATTGAATAGGTCTGGATGTTCCGGAAATTGCATCATTTCGTCTTTCTTTTCGAAAATTTTCTCACACGAACAGAGGGGACACCCCTCCCAAACCCTCCCCATCACGCACACTAATAGAATTACTGTGGCGAAATACGAGAAAATGGTAAATAACACGTATTTTGTCACTAATGGAGTTCTGGCTATTGCGATTGAGCTTTTTAATTTGATCACAAGTTTATATCTACGTGTATATCCTTGAAATTATACTATCATTCCTTTATCAAAATATTTTGTCTTTTAAAATGTTATGAAAGCAGAAATACGACATAATTATTATCATAGTTTACGTTTAAAGCTGATGTAAATATAGCTTTAATAATCTATATGTACGGCGTTTTCGGACGTATCCAACTTTATGATGTTACGCCCCCCCTAACCGAAAATCCTGGATCCGCCCCTGGTATCATATCATGTTTGCCGTCTGCAGCAGCTTTGGATTAGGGATAATCTGTATATTTGCCGGTTTAGAAAATTATTGAAATTATTTTCCTTTATTTTTGACAGGAAGTTCGACAAATGGCGAAAGAACAGGAGGAATTATGTTGAAATTGTTTGAGACTTATTCAATAAATGTATGACCCGTCACGCTAAAGATTCTTTCTTGGAAGTCTATAAAACAAATACTTTTCGAGAAACGGGTCAGACTAAGCAGACGTCAACCAGTGGTGCGTTCTTTAGAGCGACATTTTTGTGATATCTTGAGATTTCTTAAGATAGGTCTATTGTAAAATAAAACGTTCTTTAGAGGAAAATTTTTAAGACGCCGAGGTGTTCCTAACGCTCCACAATTTATAAAACCACGGTGTTCCGAATGCTCCATACTTTATACAAATGACGTCATGATGACGTCATTTGTATAAATATGGAGCATTCGGAAAAGCTCGGTCAAAGCCTCGGTCTTAAAAACGCTTTATCCAATACATCTTGAGAAATCTTAAAAAATCTCGCTCTAAAGAACGCGCCTCTGATATTGAATTGGGAAAACCTATAGTTAGATACACGATTCTTATAGTTCGTCAGGGAAAACGTTATAATCCCGACATTTTACCTTAGGATAAAAAACTTCGATCCTAGTCAGTCCGCCCAGTACGTACAGACTGACTAGGATCCATTCTTCTAACCCATTCCAACATTCCAACACTTCGACGCCCCGCAGATAACGGCTTTGGAAATCATTGTGAAAATGAAGAAGTTATTGCTTGTCACAAGCAATTTCATTGTTTTCCACAATATTTTCTACCCAACAAGTCCATAACACCCATATAATTCCATTCACTTGAAATTGTCGACTGCATCATCTTTGAATTTGGACAAGTCTAAAATTTTGTCATCTGGCAATGAGTCAACACTTCCAGGAAGGTCCATTTTCGCGTGACGGATCACAAATGTTAAACAATAGCACTTCGTTATTCCATTTTGTATTTTTTCACGGTTTCCCTACCTTATCAATTTTCATTTACCAAGCTACGTGAAATTAGATTGTTTCCATTTTGGCAGTAAACAGTGACATAATTTCGTATTTCGTAGGTGTTGATATAAAATCTCGTTACTACGGCTTTATCAAAGCCGTAGTTACGACAATTTATAACACCACTGACGGGTGTTCAATGCATAACTGTAAGCCCAGTCTATCTTTAGCACAAAATACATTGCCATTTACACTGTGTCCTTTTTACCAAACTACATGAAATTAGACTGTTTCAATGAGTTTTGTGCTAAAATAGACTGGAAGAACTGTAATGTTTCGATAAACCGTCGGCGTTTTTATAAAATCTCGTAAATATGACTTGAATCAAACCGTAGTAACGAGATTTAACAACACCATTGAACTATTATTTGTTTGTCCGAAATTACGTCACAGTTAATAACTGAATAAAATCGTTCCCTATTTGGATGCTACCACAAAGGAAAAAACGCGACAAGAGTGAATAATTGATTCAGGCACGAGTGAAAATGTATATTATGCTAGGTTCCAACTGCCGATCAAATTAACTCGATCAAACCCGACCAAGCGATCGAGTACCGATCGAGGTCGGTCGGCATGGGTGATCGGAATTAGTCGAGATGGTCGTGTTTGGTCTGCATCGATCGGTAATCCTGCCAATTTGTTTTGACACGTCAAAAAATCCGTGTAGCGATCGAGTAGAAAATACATCGGGAAGTTGCTTGAGTATCGATCGTAAAGAAGATCGAGCTGATCGACAATCACTCGAGTAGAGATTGTGTGTGATCGAGTCGACAACTTTTACCGGGATTTGATTGGATGAACAGTTGGAGCACAAGTCGAGTTGATCGGGAATGCGTTCGGGAATAACTCGTACAAGTCGAGGTGATCGAGGGCTTCCAACTGCTGTATTGCAGCGAATCAACTCGATCTACTCGATCGTTTAAATGCCCTCGATCAAACCCGACCATATGACTTCTTCTCGATCTCTTGTCGATCAAACCCGACCTCTTCTCCCGATTTGATCGAGTGAACAGATGAACCAGATTCGAGTTGATCTGGGTGTGGTCGGAAATTACTCGAGTACAAGTCGAGGTAATCGAGTGCACGTTCGGTGCAGGACGGAATACAAATTATCTACCCGATCACACTCGATCTCCAGAGCCGATTGAGTCTCGACAAGGTTGATCTTCTACCCGATCAATACACAATCGCTTCCCGATCATTTTTGTACTCGATCCCACTCGACTGTTTTCGCATGTCAAAAGGAAAAAAATCGAGTAGGAAGCCCGAGCGATGCAGATCAATTTCGATCACCTCGACCGCTCCCGATCACCCTTGCAGACCGAGCTCGATCTGTATTCGACCGCTTGATCGAGTTGATCTATGTCGTGTGGTAATAAATGTGTACAAACAGCACGAGATCCCGTGCATATTATATTATCAGAAATATTTAAAATTTCCGGAAATTGCGTTTCATGTGATTCCCCGCTCTGAGACATAACACGTACGATTGAAACAATGGTATTAAATTCCTTAAAGAATGCATTAACCCTAATATTTAATCAGATTAAAGATGAGCCAATAGCTAAAAGTACATTTACGTCACATTTGAATTATGACCATATTCAAACCGACAATATCATGAATTTATTATGAATATGTGATAATCACAGACGCTGTAAAAAAGTTTTCATTCACAACACATAGAATAGAATCTGCTCGATCTGGTCGTGTACAGATCGAGATGGTCGGGTCTTCATCATCATCATCATCATCATCATCATCATCATCATCATCATCATCATCATCATCATCATCATCATCATCATCATCATCATCATCATCATCATCATCATCATCATCATCATCATCATCATCATCATCATCATCATCAACAACAACAACAACAACAACAACAACAACAACAACAACAACAACAACAACAACAACAACAACAATTTTTTTACTTGAAATAATTATTGTCTATCAATTCTTTGAATTGGGAACAGTCTAAAATCTTCCCGTCTTGTAATGGATTCACCGATATCATCGGAATTAATATTTCTGAAACAGTAAAAAATAGCAAAAATAGACTTTTCGAACTCGACATCCGCTGCAGACGACAAAACCGATGTTAATTATGAATTATTTCGTCTAAGACAACATTGAGATAAAAGGAGAATATGCAGATATTCAGAATTTACTCTTTTGTGTCAACGTTTTCAAAATCATTTTCAAAAAGGGACGCCCTAACCAGGTCTTGTTGGGAAAATGTTAAACCGAACGGTTGTCTGTTCATCACACGGATTTGCAAACAGTATTATCAGCTATGGTGCTTAGTCCCTTTTTCAAAAGTATTAGTGTTAGAATAATCAAATAGGGCCAGACGCGTGTCTCGGTGGAGGCATACAAACTAAGGCTTCAACATACAGTCGACACTCGTTATGTCGAAGTCAGAGGGTCCGTCAAAATACGTCGACATATCCGGAGTTCGACTGATCCGATTAAAGTATATTCGATGAAAACGTTATTTAAACATTTTTGATGGGCATCATAATGTGTCCATGATTGAAATATAGTAGGAAAAGGAAAGAAATTGCTCGAAACGAGCAATTTCTATCCTTTTTCCTACTAAATTTCAATTGCTGTATTTGTTACGGAATTCATTTTGATATTCATATGTTGAGGATGGGACATGGCTTTCACTTCGAGTTAAGCGGAATTTCGACTTATCCGATGTCGAGATAACTAGTGTCGACTGTAATTATTTTTCAAATGGTGCCAAGTGGTCTGTCCAAGAATAATTGTTAAAAACAGACCCTAGATGATCAGGAACCCTAACAAACAACCCAATACCAGTGTTTGACTTTTCAAAATTAAAAGATGTTACAGACGACAATTTCGAGTAAATGTAATTTTAAATTTCTGGTATATCTGGCTGGAAAACATTGTGGGAAATGAAGAAATTGCTTGTTACAAGCAATTTCTTCATTTTCCACAATATTTTGCAGAGCTTACCTGTGTTCGTGGCGTCAAAAGGACTCGACAACACGGCTTGGGCTTCAACATTAAAGAATTTCTAGCTCCGCCCCTGCGCGCTTATTTGTGATTTTTCAACAACTGGTTATTATACATTGAAGTATAGTCTGGTCAAGATATTATGGAAGGTGTTTACAAAATTGACATGCGTAATCGACACAATATTGAACTCCAAACAACTCAAATGTAATTTCGAATGTGATGGTTCGAATTTTGCAGGTGTTTCTCAACTGCAAGATTCTAACAAATGCTTCATTTTTTTTTGAAAATCACCTGGAGACAAGAAGAATATCGGCGCTTTTCCACGAAAACCTCGTAACTGCAGCTTATATAAAGCTGCAGTTACGGGTTTTTTTGTTGAAAAGCAATGATATTTGATTTCCAGCATTTTCTCTCTTTTTCTCAGCACAGATAAAATGGATCGGTCTGATGTTGTTTTTGGAAGGGTTCATTCGTCCTTGAATGTTAATCGTATCCCAAACATTGAAGACTGTGTATTGACGTCCATAGTAGTACGATAATCAGTGTTGGAAAACATTGAGACAAAAGAAGAAAATGCTGCTAAACAGCGTTTTCTTCTTTAGTCGCTGCGTTTTCTGAGCTAAATTTTACACAAATCATACCATTACAAAGGTACATTTTGTAATTTGTCGCTGTTTTCAAATTAGATCACCCTTAAATTTTGCCGTTTTGGGAATTGGTTACGTTATGCCAAGAAACCGTATTCAAAAATGCCTATTTGCCGCCACCGGCGGTATCAAGGTTTGTGGTTGTAATGGTAGGAGGCGGCGTCGTTGGATCTGAAGCCGATGCCGAGTCCGAATCTGACGCCGAATCCGATTCCGAGGCGGAATCAGGTGTCGAGGACGTTGGTGGGAACAGAACTGATGAAAGAACTAACAGACTAAACACTGAAATAATAATAGAAAATGTCTTTGTACAATTAGTGAATGTATGGACGAATAAATAAATTTCAATAAATAGTCCCTGGACTAGGCTCTATATGACTGAAACTCACTGAGATGTGGGACTGATAACACAAAGCACCGTGTAGGTGCTAGTTGGGGAGCCTAGTCTCCAATCTGTAAACAGATATATAAATAAATAATAAACATAGAAATAAATACATGTATAGAAACGAATTGACATAAAATACACACTATAAATAAAAGATCAATAGATGAATGAACGAAACAATGTGATAGTAATATACATTGTTATGTTTATCTCTTCCCCAAATAAGATTCCATTTGACCGCCCAAAAATTTTGTCGTTTGGCAAGGGGTTCACCCTGGTCATGCTGATCCCGGAATAATCCGTTCGCTTTGGCAGACAGAATAGAATAAGACCAGCCTGAACATTCGTGCAGTCTGGCCTTATTCTATACTGCCTGCTTCTAAACATGACAAAACTTTATTTCATTTACGTTACAAAACTTTGTACAACCTAAGATATAATACACTAGTACAGTAACAATATATTATCAAGGTGAGAGAAATAGCAATGTTGCGACTGTTAAAATGGGTTTGTAGGCAGTAATTTAACATGACAAGGGTTAACTCATTACCACACAGTGACTCTTTGTGACTCCCTACAAGATAATGGCCTTGAAAAACATTGTGGAAATTGAAGAAATTGCTTGTCACAAGCAATTTCTTCATTTCCCACATTTTTTTCTATCTAGAAAGATCAAAGAATGTGAAATTCCTTTCAATTCATATTGTCGTCTGCAGCGTTTTTCAGTTTGGAATGGCCTAAAATTTTGTCTTTTGGGAATGGGTTAAAAGGAGAAATTACTCACAAGCGGCACCCGCTGCTAAAAGGTCCCCACCTAGAGCTGCTGCTGGCACTTCAACAACAACTGGGACAGGCACAGTTGTTTCGACAATGAGAGCTGGGACGAACAACACATCGTCTGGCTGCTGTCCGAGAATTGATATGACCACTGATAATAATGACAGGATTACCAGTGTAAATTTATTCATGCCTTGAGGTCTGGAAGAAGAATGATTAAAGAGACGAACCGTATATATTTGTCCTAAATTTTGCTTTAGCTTTTATCTGAAAGAACATGGATCTAATTATGTCTTATGAAAATCCTGAAAATTTAAAGCCAACTGTTTACAAGGAATATACATTTTTTATCTTTAAAAAAATGATTTATTGTCACAGTGGTAATCACAGTTCACACGAAAAAGGAATTTGTCATTTTCGTTTCAACTTTGAAAATGTTCATTTGAATACGTTTCTTTCCAGTAACAATTAAAAACAAGAGGACCAGAAAGGCCCTTTATCGCTCCCTTGACTTTGATTTTATTTTAATCGGCCAATTAATTTCGCATTATTGCATAAAATGTGTGTTTTGGGCCGTTATCCACATTGAACAAGCATTCTGAAGTATTGCGAAACAATACCAAATCCCCTACTGGCTTTATATATGGGTTTAGAAAAAAATCTGGAAAACTGTAATTTCCCAGTAATTTTCTAAGTCCAGCATCAGTATCCCTTCTTAAAAAAAACACTGGACCCAAACGAAACTCAAACTTGTTCTGTAACTCATCAATGCGGGTCCACATTTCAAAGAATCAGCTCAATAGCTACGCGCGTTTAGAAAAAAGTCTGGAAAACTAAGTCGTCGGATTGGTGGACAGACGGACGGACAGACGGACGGACGGACAGACTGACGGACGGACTGACTGACAGACAGGGTGCAAACCTAAAGTCCCATTCGGTTTCGCCGGTAGGGGACTAATAACGAGAAGAAAGTGGACGGATATCCTGGGAAATCGTGTGTTATTCAGTAGATTTACGTGCAATACCGGACCGGCTTTGCACTCAAATATCCTCGGTCGGGCATTTGTTGCGAGTGATTCGGAAAATTGAAAATAAAGCCGAAATTTTTGTCATTTCCCTTTTCCACGACGTAAATTTTATGGAAGACCCATTTACACCCTCATAAATAGTAAACTACTATTGTATTTATCTCCCAGTGCAATTGTAGTTAAATCTGGTGATGTGATATTGCGGCATGGGTTTCTTGACAAAAAAGTAAACAGAAGGGAAGCTGACGGATTTTAACTTGGAAGTGGATTTCATTGAATGGGACGGATAGAAATAAGTTGTTGTTTATCCTATTGCAAGAGATTGGTCTAGGGCTGTACATTTTACTAGGTCTCTGTTCTATTTCAATTCGAGTTTCTGTCCATAATATCAAAGTTTGACCCAGGATGCTGTTAAACATCAAGTTCAAAAGTGGACTACTGCGGAAATAACTTGTAAACAAAAATTATCATGAGATAAAGATATGATTGAGGGGAGAAAATTGGATGGATCTATCAGTCAAATGTGGTAGGCCTTTGTATTTTGCGTTCTTGTTAAAGTTACACCGATCTTTCCTTTTCACGATTTGAATACAAAGTTAACTTTGTTCTTTGAAAATTGTTCCAAACGGACGAATAAACGAAACAAGCCGTTTCGGAACCTCCTTTATCTTCATTTTCTTTATTTGCACTGAAATAGACTTGCAAACGCACTAGCAAGACTCTAGCTCTAAAAATTGATATCTGCCCTCAATGCTACAAAGTTAAAAGATACATTCTGTGGTAAAAATAATGAAAATTCAGCTGACGCCATTGGCCCCGTCCAGTGCACAACTGAATTCATTTTGAATTCCTGACCGAATACCGGGAAAATTTTGTGGTTGTGCCGGTTAATATTTTTCGACGTATTTCGTCATTTTTATCACAATTCTGTGCCGTGTTGCCCCGATTATGCTTATTTTATGCAATAATAGCGTCAATTCACGTATTTTCGGTTGCTAACATTCACAGAGGCCTGCAAAATACTAAAACGACCCTCCTGCTTCGAAATCGGGCGTCAAAGTATTTTTGGTTTGGGCCTCTGCGAATGTTAACGACCTGCCTAGCCCACATTTTTAGACCAATAAAAAGTTCGCAAACAACTTTTCAAAAGGGGCGCGCGAAAAACATTTCTGTCAAGTTTAGTTCAAACTGGCGCAATGGTTAGGGAGAAGAAGATTTTGGAAGAATTATCTTAACATTTTTCTAAGTAAGAAAAGCGCCGTCCTGCCACGCCCACATTTTTCACAAATCTAAAAGTGTGTAAACAAATCAAAAAGGGTGACTACAGGAACATTTCTGCCAGGTTTTGTTCAAATTACCCCAATGTTTTAGGAGGAGAAGATGTTTAAAGAAATTATAAACGGACAGACGGACGGACGACGGGTGGAGAGTGACTACAATAGCTCACCTAGAGCACTTCGTGCTCAGATGAGCTAAAACAGATAGCATTAAAACGCATCTAAATAACCAATCTTGTAATCGTTATCAAGACATACTTTAAACAAATGAAATGGGAATGGAATGTCTCTTTGGATATTTCCAGTCTTTGTTTGGACGGATCTTTTAAGGTAAGTTTGGACTCGGGGGTTACTTTTTATCCGCCGAATGACGTTTTTTGTTTGTACATATGTTATAAAGTAACATTTTTCTGAACAAAATATAAAAGAATCAAGTTAAGTTTCCTGACTTGTTTTCGTGTCAGAGTTATCTGCCCTTGACTAGTAATGATCATTTTCGCAAAATAACCCTTATGTTCTACAGTCATATAGCAACTTATTCTGAATGGATAATTTAGAATGTTTTATTAATTTAGATACTAAACATATGCACAAAAATGATGATATGACGAAGAAAAAAATCAAAACCATTTTCTTGAACAAATTATTTGAAAAGTTGTCACATTTTTTTTGGGAAAATTTTGCAACCTGATTTTTTTTGTTTTGGGATATTACCAAGAGCTTTTTTACACAAAAAAAATCAGCACACCTTTCTACGCAAATAAAAAGATATTTGACCTTATCTTACCCCGCTCACCCTGTTTTAGCCTAATTATGACAAAAATATTTATATTTTCAAAAAAAAAAAAAAAAAAAAAAAAAAAAAAAAAAAAAAAAAAACTCTAAAAATTTCTGGCATATGATTACATTTAGAACAATAAAACACTTCATTTGACATTCGTCATCACACAAAAGTGGAATGTTTCACTTGGGCATTTGTTCAAGGTGGATAATCACGTGATACAATATTTTCAGAAAATCTTCAATAATTTTGTAAATACTGGACCGATTTGAATTCAGTTTGAAGCAGAGAAGGTGGACAGACGTCATGCATTAGATGGGCGTGGTTGATTTTTGAAAAATCAACTGATAAAAAAAGTTATTGAAGATAAACCAAAATTTTGATATTGTATCACGTGATTTTCCACGGTGAATTGTAATATGGCATTATCTATCAGTGTCTATCTAGAGCACCTTGAACTTTTAAAGTAATCTATCTTCGGGAAGATTCTAGCAACTACTGGTATTACAGTTCCGAAACCTTAAGGCAAGTTTGGAAAGCGGCCATGTGACTTGCAAATTTCGTGTTTATTCTGCGGCACCAAATGCCCATGCAACAATTTTCATCATTTTTTAAAAGCGAAACATTCCTTTTTTGTGATTGTGAATGTCAAATGAAGTTTTTTTATTGTTCTTAATGTAAACATATGCCAGAAAATTTCATTGGGTAATGTTTAGGCGAATTGAAAAAAAAATGGGATTTTTCAACTTTTCCCGTACCTTTTCCTGAAAATGGCTTTAAGATAAATCTTTCAATTATTTCATCACATTTGTGCTTATGTTAAGTCTCTAAATTGATATCACATTTGAAATTATCCATTCAGAATAACTTGCTATATGACTTTAAAACATAAGGGTAATTTTGTAAAAATGGTCATTCCTAGTCAAGGGCAGATAACTCTGACATGAAAACTAGCCAGGAAACTTACCCTGTTTTTTCTTTATAAATTGTTCAGGAAATGTTACTTTACAAAATATATTCAAATAAAAAAATCATTGGGAGGATAAAAAGTAACCACTGAGTCCAAACCTACCTTTAGGCACACTTAGAACTATCCGAGTATCAAATAGGAATCCCAGACTTAAAGTATAGAACTATACATATTTTGGCTAAGTTAAGAACGTCACATCAGATTGAAATTGAAGTCGACAGCCAAAGAAATATTTAAGACAAAGTTCGAATTTGTCCCGTCTTCGATTCTGGCGAAGTGACCTAAAGGTACTCGGACTTAGGAAAAATACATTGACAAGAATTACTACCAAAAAGAACAGCGTTTCTCGTGGATAGTGAAAATAACATGTGAGTTTATCCATGCGTGGAATTTAATAAAATTTGGTGTGAAGTGGGCAGGCATTATTAATATTTATAGTCTTGGAATGGTTTCAATCACCCGTTCCTGTTATTGATTTTCAATACATTAAAAAAATATTATTCAACAAAATATAATTCAATTTTCTGAATGACCCGAATTCCCGAAATGAACAAAGTGAAGATTTTTTCATAAAAGTTATTTCCTAATGGGTTCTTTACCGATTTGTGTCATTTGGATAACCCTAACATAATTATTGTCGTTTATGAAAGTACCAAATCTGTCCTTTATTATCCATTTAAAAAATCCCAAAAATATTGGGATTGAATAGTCCCCGAAACAAAAGCTCCTAGAAATAAATATTGACACAGAAGATTTTTTGATAAGAATCATTTTCTTTCTTTATCGCAACATTCTCCGTTACAAGTGGTACACAGTACACAGACTCTAATCAGACTGGTTGGTAAAATGCAAACCAGATTATTGCATTGTTTTACATCCCAGAAAACATGATATCTATTCATTTCTAATTTAAAAACATGTTTTCATGTCATGCATAACAATCTTATAATCTTCCATTAGAGTTTACGTCTAACAGTTAGCGCCTTTTCATTACTGCAAAAATTACATTGAAAATAATAATGATAATAATAATGTTTAACTTGAACACTGATACCTTATTAGCGTTATTCCTCGCACCTGTACTTGCACACCGAAGCAAACGTTTTGATGCTGTTTTATATTTAAATGCATTTAATAAGACCTGAGGGTAAATGGATCTTTTTCGATCAAAAGGCATGTAGTAAATCGGCAGGTGAAAACAATAAAACTAATTAAGCCAGGATCTCTAAAAAGGGCCCTTTTGACAATTTAGAAAACGGTTTACCACATCGTCGCTTATCTCCAAAAACCTTATAACTGCAGCTTAAAACAAGCTGCAGTTACGATGTTTTCGAGGAAAAGCGAGGATATTTTAGACCAGCATTTGGCGAAATTAATTCTGTTGATAATCCCCTTTTCATACATGCAGTTGCTACAGCCAATGTAAAGGTAATACAAAATAAAAGTCTACTCTAGATACATGCTGATCTCACACGCCACACTGGACACCAACGGAACCCTGACTCAATTCGATTCCGAAGGTAAATTCTATGAAGTACCGAATGGGTCAAAAGTCTTATTTTAGCTTGCGCGCATAAATTTTACGCGTCGACACATAAATATATGCGTCCACGCGTAAATTTATGCGTCGACGCGTTAATGCACGTGGGCTGTTAGGGGTTACCTTGCATTTGTAGGACACTTAATGTGTGTCAACTTGTTCCTTAAGGCAGACTACCCGTAATGTGGCCATTTTGAAATTAATAAAATATCGCCTTTTTCGAGAGGCGTCGTTTCGAGTCCGAAACTATTCGGGCGCAGTCGTAAACATTCGACCGCGCATGAATATTTCCGACGTCGAATGAATCTCAATAGGGGACCTTAAAATCCATCGGCCAAAAAACAAACAGTTTTCAATGAACTCATTCCAATTATGCTTAGAGGTCCCTTTTTCCATATTTACTCTTCGGTTATATTTAATTTAGGGTTTGAGAAGAAACTCAGCTATAACTCACTTAGCTCTTGGTGAACACCAGCAATATGGGTATCAAACGCAATTGGTTGGGCACATAAACAATATAGGTGTCAAAGTAAAGCACACACCAATCCTACGTTTTGGTCATGCAAACTAGCTAGATTTCAATCATTCTGGGAATTATTTCAGCCCTATTTTTTCTAATGTAAAATTATTACCATCCATATATTTGTGGATAATGTATCACGGGTGGTAAACTTTGGAACGACCTCCAAAAAGAGGTAGTGAATTTCTGTTCCCATAGCACATCCGGGAAGTCGCGAGATCGGTCCAATGGCTAAATACGTGTAAACAAAAGTAGGTGTCGGTGGTTCTTTCGATTGTTTTCTGTGTTTCTAGCGAATAAGATAATTATGGCAATGCTACGTCGTGTAAAAATGACTTCTCGACGCATACATTAAAAACTGCGGTCGAAACCGAAGTAATATCCGCTGGATCGTTATTAAAAGTTCGAACACGATGTTGCTTTTTCACAACAGTTTGTCAACAACTGTAACCTTTTTGCATAATTTGTGGTTTTCCACGAAGAATACAGCCCCGGTACGCTCGCCCTGGGGAAACGAGCACTCTGTAATACATATCCTGTTAAAAATGGCAACGGGCGCATTTTTTAAGAAAATTATTGAGAAAATTCCAGTAGAGGTCGTTCCAATAAGTTGGATCTTGTTCCAATTTGAATGAGATCGTTCCCAGTGCTCTCCTGTTTTATACCATGAAAGTAATATCTGTGACATCAGACCAGCAAAACTCAGACAAAATGATGGCGTTTGAACTATCAGAATTATCGTCATAAAAGAGGCGTCGTTTTGTCTTGTGTGGTGACTTTGTTTTACATGAAAGTCTGCTTCTAATGTTTCTTAAACTCTTCGCATGGATCTCTTGAAATGCATTTTAGCTCACCTTAGCATGAAGTGCTCGAGGTGAGCCATTGAAGTCACTTTTTGTCCGTCGTCCGTTTGTCCATCCGTCTGTCTGTCCGTCTACACTCTAGCATCCACAAGATTTATGAGCCAATCTTAAACAAACTTGGTCAAAATAATGATGGTTGTAAGTTCTTGGATGAGTTCGATTATGTGCCTGATCGAACCAGAATGTACAGAGTTATCTGCCTTTGAATGTCAAAAAGGCTGTTTTTTTTACTTTGTTTACACTCTAGCATCTACAAATATTGACCAATCAAGACAAGACTTGGACAGAAAAGTTGATGATAATAATATCTTGGGCAGGTTTGATTTTCAGCCTGATTGAAAATGCACCTCTGGAGTTATCTGTCCTTGATTTTGACAAAATTGCGATTTTCGACCATGTTTTCGCTCTAGTATCCACAAATATTTATCAATCAACACAAACTTAAACAGGATATTGTTGAACATAAGATATTGCATAGGTAAACTTTTCAGCCTGGTCAGAATGATGTATCTTGAGTTATCTGCCTTCGAATTTGACAAAATTGATATTTTCGACTTGACTTTCACTCTTCGGCATTCACAGTTTCTTTCAATCAAAATTAAATCCAAGGAAATAAGATCTTAAGAGAATAAGATATTACTTAAAAGAAAATTGAAGCCTTTTCAGAAGGCATCTTGAGTTATCTGCCTATAATTTTGACAAAATTGCCGTTTTCGACTTTGTTTTCACTAGTGTAGCAACAACAAATATTTTTCAATCAAGAAAAAACTTGGACTGAATATTGTTGACCATAAGATCTTACAGAGGTAAAACTTTCATCCTGATCAGAATGATGCATATTGAGTTATCTGCCCTCGAATTTGACAAAACTGTAATTTTCAACTTTATTTTCAGCATCACACTATTTCTTCGAACTGATCAAAGAACTTATGACCATCATTATTTCGACCAAGTTTGGTTAAGATTAGCTTATGTTTATGGATGCTAGAGTGTAGACGGACATACAGGTAGACGCATGGGCAAACGGACGACGGACAAAAAGTCACTTCAGTGGCTCACCTCGAGCACTTTATGCTCAGGTGAGCTAAAATGCATTTCAAGAGATCCATGCGAAGAGTTTAAGAAATATCAGAAACAGACTTTCATGTAAAACAAAGTCACCACACAAGACAAAACGAGGCCTCTGATATGACGATAATTCTGATATTTCAAACTCCGTCATTTTGTCTGACTTTGGCTGGTCTGATATAACAGATATTAATTTAATTGTACATATATAAAACAGGAGAGCCCTGGGAACGATCTCATTCAAATTGGAACAAGCTGTACCTTATTGGAACGACCTCTACTGGAATTTTCTCGATAATTTTCTTAAATAATGCGCCCCGTTGCCATTTTTAACAGGCTTTGTAATACAAAGTGTTCGATTCCCCAGGGCGAGCGTACCGAGGCTGTATTCTTCGCGGAAAAACAAAAATTATGCAACAAGGTGACAGTTGTTGACAAACCGTTGTGAAAAAGCAACCTCGTGTTCGAACTTTTAAAAACGATCCAGCGGAAATTACTTCGGTTTCGACCGCAGTGTTTGGCCGTATGCGTCGAGAAGTCATTTTTACACGACATAGCATTGCCATAATTATCCATTTTTCGCTAGAAACATAGAAAATAATCGAAAGAACCACCGACACCTACCTTTGATTACACGTTTTTAGCCATTGGACCGACATCGCGACTTCCCGGATGTGCTTTGGGAACAGAAATTCACGACCTCTTGTTGGAGGTCGTTCCAAAGTTTACCACCCGTGGTATGTATACCTATTTGTTGACAACGACCGGAAAATGGTTAAATTGAAAAGTTGAATTGTTCAATTCATATCGAATGTTGATTTTTGGGATTGACTGATATAAAAGAAATCATCACAACTAGTAATACAATTTTGTTTATTAATGATAAGAGGGTACTTGACAATTCTAATCCATTACCAGACGGCACACTTTTAAACCGGTTAAAATTCAAAGATGTTGCAGGCGACAATATAAAGTCCATGAAAGGATGGGTTGCAACAAGGGGTCAAAATTGCCAAAAGAATATATTTTCTTTGAATTCTGTGATTTGATAGGGTTGTAATATCTTTAGTTTGTATGAGTAAAAAATCTGACGAGGGCTTACATTTGGAGAAAATGGCTAACAAAGTGGGTGGGGTAAATTGACATGGGAAGCAAATTTATTTTTAATTTGAAGTTAATTAAAACCTTTTCTTTTAACTTTAATTTGAAGTTAATTAAAACCTTTTCTGTATCTGGAATTCCGTATGTATTTTCAATGTACCAAGAACAGGCCATTTTAGGAATCATTAATCATATGTATCAGTTTGTTGATTTTCTGTAGTCTTTATGTACACTTAACAAAACTTATAAGTACTCCGTTTTCTATTATGCGCAAAATTTTCCCCGGTAAAGGAATATCAAAATTCGATATAGTTTATAATTCCTGAACCTAATTACTCGACCGATATCATTTTCATTTTGCAAAATTATTGTGCAAAATGGTAACTTCCGGCCTACTAAAGAAAATTGAAATATGCCTCCTGTGTTTCATACACGAATCCCACGTGTTCAATTTACAATTTATTCTTTTATGGATTGACGTACCAAACATAAAAACATAAAATTCGTCCGAAATCTCTACAACAACAACCCATAACAGTCGGTGTTTTACAAGGGGGTGCAATTCAAGCGTAGGTTATTTATTTGTATCCCCATTTCAAGCCGTTCTATACAAATTTAATACAGGATATCGTTCATAACTGTCAAACATCAACATTTTGTTACATTCGTGCCATTTTTCAAAAGAAAAGAAACCCGTTTGATGAATGCACATGCAACTGCTATCACCCAACTTGTGGCCGAGTCCAAACAAACCGGAAGTGCTGCCAACCTACCAAGACATCCAAGTGATAAGAAATCTAACCAGAATTATGAACGTAACATTGTTTTGTCTCGCCTATGTGCGTTGAAACCCCCAGAAGCTGTCATAGAAAGGGATACATTATGCCTTGAAGGGAGACCATCCAGTGTCCAAACTATCCGAAAATGGCTAAATTCATCATGCCTATGAACAATTCGCATCAACCATGACCTCACAATTAACATGTTCATGTTAAGTTGCCAATGGAGCAGTAAATGAACTGATTGTGAAGAAGTGCTAAATACAGAATAACGATTTGCTGTCCAGTAGGCCTATGATGATGATCTGGTACATGCTTAGCTAGCGTAGAGAACCTTACACAGACTTGTAAAATATTAAGAAGATATCCCTACAGTATATTTCAGGAATTACAAACTGTTTATGCGTTCCTCATGACATGCTATCATGGGAGAGAACATGCAACACACAAGAGATTGACTTTGTGACTTTTGCTACCAACAGTGGTCTCCGTTAGCTGCTTCTTGTTCAGTGAAAGTTTTCGTGAAGTTTCTGAAAATTCAACATATGATGGTAACATGGTTGAAGTGAAGTTGTCTCAAATTTGGTTGAGATATGTTATGCCTCTCCGGAGATATGCTTTATGATGTAGTCGGAGTACTTATAAGTTTTGAGTAGTATACTTAGTTTCTTGTTGAAGGTGGATAACAGAAAAAAATACGAAGAATACAGAATGATAATGATTTCATAACACATGATTTGATTCATGTTATGTTAACCCTTTCCCAATTAAGACCTGATTTGGCGTCCCTAACCGAATAAGCTTGGATAAACACTTAGGCAAAAGAATAAAGTGCTGATAATCAATTGCACATTTTTATCCTTTATTGTACACAAATAAAAGCTGTATCAACAGCCAACTTGTCTTCTGCAGTTGGACCACTTCAAAATTTCGTCGTTTGGAAAAGGTCTAAAGGTACATGTAATATATGATATGCAGGTTGAAATTGTCTAAAGCAGTGGAACACGAGACACGTAATTATAACAATTTGGCGATATTAAGTCTCGGTCCAAAATATGGGACAGAATCTGGACGAATGATCCTTACGGACATTGAAACGGACATCAGGCCGGAATGCGCTTAAGCCATTCCCAAACATCACATGCTTTCCCAAGAAGGCACGATTAGGAAAACATTGAGGCAAAAGAAGAAAATGCTGATAATCAGCATTTTCTTCTTTTGTCTCAATATGTTTCATACTATAATAACATTGCCAACTCTAAGTAGCTTTGATTCTTTTGTCCGAAAAAGCTTTCAAATTGGACAAGTCTAAATTTCTCGCTGTTTGTAAAAGGGCAAGCAGGTAACCAGTATTTTCTCCCTTTGTCGCAATATTTTCCAAACTATAATACTTTTATGGCTAACATTAAGTACTTGAAGCTTTGATTTGCTGTCTAAAAAAGCTTTCGAATGGGACCAGTTTAAATTTCTCGCTGTTTGTTAAAGGGTTAACACGTACCCGAACGGCAGATATAAGGGTGGTCCAAATCAAAAGCTGCTGCAGACGGCAATATGGATGTTTATGAATTTTGAAAATGTACAATATAGCATAGAAAATATTGAGGCAAATGGTTATCAGCATTTTTTTCTTTTGCCGCATAGTTTTCTCAAGTATTTTCTTTAAGGAAAGACAAAAGAAGCTTTTGTTTGGGAGGGGTTAAGAACAGTTTCACATGAATCCCAGAGATATTCTACAAAAACATGTATTATAGGTGATTAACCCATTACCAGACGGCAACATTTTTAGATCCGTCCAAAGATGTTGCAGACGACAATTTCAAGTAAATTTGGCATTTCTGGTTAGAAAGCAAACACACACATAATAAATATGTACATAAAAATAACAGAAGGACTAGAGAAAGTCGACTGCTGTGCTTGAAGCATTTGTTGTTAAACATACACACGTATTTAAAAAAGACTGCTTATACGCGTATTTGGTTTTACTAATGCTACGCCTTCTTATTATTGACCGTTGTTGGTTAAGCAACAAGCAAGAACAAGAAGGGTAGTGGTACACTCTGTGAACACATTTGTTTGTTCTAACCTTATGTCAACCATGTACATTTATATATCGAAAGTAAAGCGATTGTTTGCGAAAATGGAGACCGAAAACGAAATTTGGTTAGAAGAAAGCTGTGTTGTTAAAACTGTAAAATTTCAAGAATTATATCTTTTCAAAGTTTGATGGAGATACAGATAGGATAATTTTCTAAAGAGATGTGATCTTTCGCCAAACAAGTCGTACATGATAATATTTTCACTAAAGATAATTTTGATATATTCGCTCCTGCTATAATTGTTCAAAGTTGTTAGAAGTTGGTCACCAAAGTGGAAGCAAACAATCGCTTTAAAACGATTTCTTAAAGATTGTACAAAATTACAATCAAAAATGATGTGAGCAGTTAGATCAGAACATATGTCACGGGTATTACATCGTGTGCATTCCGGCATAAACAACGAGCAGTTTGTTATATGCTGCGCAACTGAAAAACAGCACTCTAGCATAATAAGGCTAATGTCTTGCGTAAGACCAACGTGTAGGTACTTGGAAAGAAGGTTGAAAATTGCGAAAAATGTTAGTCTGGTGATGAAGTTCTTTCATTCTATTGATCCGTGTAACGTAATTTTACTCTTCTCGAATATAGTCTGTACCAATTAGATTTTGATGGGAATACGCCATTTTTTATATAGTTATCAATAATATTTGCCAATCCGTATTTTTGGCATAATTGCATTACAGAGTCAATGAATCCACTGTTATTTAAACCATGTATGTAAGATGATAAACGGACACGAAAGAGGGGTTTGACTATAGAGTCGTTTTGGAGTCTGCATAACTGACCAAGGAAGTTCAATTTTCGCAATTCAAATTCTGCTTCTAATGGAACCATTCCAACAAGACCTAAGGAAATATGGGTACTTGATCTTCTTTAAAGACCTTGAAAATGTTTGACACACAGTCGATGCGAGCGTTCAATCATAGTCATGTTGTTAGATGACAATGTAGGGAGAAATTCAACCCCGAAAAGGGCCTTTGGTAAAGCGGCCCATACACGATCAATATCATTGACAATATTATTGAGTAATAATATTGACAATATTTTTCTAGCCACCCATACACGATCAATATTTATGACAATATTAATTTAGAGAACAATCAACCATGGGTTACATAACGTCAATAAAAATATTGAAGAAAAAATTTCAGCGATCGCAGATATTCGTCAATAGTATTGACAATCCTTCAATATTGCCCATTTACGGTCAATATTATTGTCAATACCAAATATTGACAATAATATTGTCAATAATATTGATCGTGTATGGGCCCCTTAAGATAACTGTTTTATAAATATTTGTACTGGTGAGGGGGTTTAAACCGTTTGAATGCAAACCATTCTTACTGATCCCGTAAAAGCTTCGGCGGAGTTTCTTGCATAAATTTTCTGCCAAAAGTTTCTGGTTACTATACTTGGAATACAAAACACCTAAGTGGACACATTTTTTCTTTTTCTTCAATAGTTTTGTCTCCGACTTGCCATAAACGATTATTACTTTTAAAACAATTCTTCGTTTCATTGAAAACTACTACAACTGCGCATTTATCAGCGTTGTATTGGTACCTCCATTTGCATGAGTATGAGTAGCAGAGATTAATCAAAGTTTGCAGGGATTTAGAAGATAAAGATAAAAGGGTCAGGGAAGAAATAATTGAAAAGAATTCTTGTTGAAATTTTTTAACCGAATTAAAGCCATTGAATATGTTTTTTATGCGATCACTTTCTGATTAAATATGTAGATATTCAAAAGTTTATTCAAGAAAATGTCTTTTCCCATATTTTGTCTTGCTCCAAAGAAGGAAGATGATGGACTCGTAGCCATAAACCAATACCCAATACCCATCATCAAGTTTGTGGCTACAGCAAGTTTTGGTGTTAACTTTGATAATGGCTTTGTCAGCTTGTAACTTGGTAGAAACAAGCAGTAATATGATTTAACTGATATTGACATAACAAACGACGATTGCGAATTCCACACAGGGAAGAAATTGATCACAAATGTGACCCACAACTCCAAAACATCCTCGAATTGACCAAACGCCGACTGTCAATCAAAAACATCGATTAGCCAATGGACGATCAGAAAAGGTGTCATGCCCTAATTGTTCTTCGTTGCACGTGTTCTTGTATTGATTTATCGACTGACAATCAAAACAATCGACATGCCAATGGCAAAGAATTTTGTGCTAACAATAGACTAGGTTTAACGTTATGTTTTGATAAACAGTCGGTGTTGTTATAAAATTTCGTAACTACGGCTTGATTCAAGCCGTAGTTACGAGATTTTATAACAACACCTACGAAATACTATTTTGTTTGTCCGAATTTACGTCACGATTAACTGGATAAAATCGTTCCCTATTCACGATCACATCCCCATTGCTTGTCTTAAATTCTATGTTGGGCGGAGCGATCTGTCGATTGGCGTTTGGTCAATACCGAGGGGTCTGATACGATACATGTAGCGTAGCACACCCGGGGTATCCGAGGATGGTTGAAAGGGGAACTTTTTAAAAATTGTAAACATTATCGATCCCAGTCAGCCTGTGCGAGTTTTCACTCGAAGGCAACTTTCACACGGTGGATAATCACGTGATGCAACAATTTCAGAAAATCTTCAATACTTTTGTTATTACGGGACTGATTTGAACAGCGAACAGTTTTCGCGCGCTCGTGTTCTAAAAATAGATTTCTAATGGGAATACCCCCAACAACGTTTGCTGGGTACCAGTCTAATATTTTGTTTATCGGTCATGAATCGGACATTTTTTTCGTAACAGTGTTAGCATCTATAGAATTATTATTTTCAAGCGAGATATTAGTCGATCATAGAAAATGCAGGCGGGAACTAAAACTACGAAACATTGCGCATATGCAACATGCAACATTGCTTCCAGATACGGAGACAGACCAGAAATGACAAACCTTTTTTCTTGAGATTCCTCAACAGCTTAACCAGAAAAAACATCGAAAAGTCTGAAAGTAAAGTAGCTATGATCATGAAACTTCTCGGGTAGATAGATCTCACCAAGGAGAAGTGCAACGTACAAGGAGTATAACTCTACCTTGCTTATTTTGTGAGTTATTGCCCTTTGTTGTAGTGAAAGCCTGTGGGGGTGTCAAATCACATTCAGCGACAAATTCTAGCTTTTTTTCTATATTTAAAACCCTTTCCCAAAACAAGACCGGTTTTGACGTCCCCAACAGACAATGTTTGGGAAAACATTGAGGCAAAAGAAGAAAATGATGATCGACCAAATTGAAAAGGCCTGCACAGCAGACAAAATCGATGTGAATAACTTCTTTGGATATTGATGATCATTCTTCTTTTGCCTCAATATTTTCTCTGAGATAAAACACTAAAAGCATTCAAATCCGTTTTGTCATCATCACTTTTTAGGTCGGGAAATCTCTTCGAGATTTTCCTAACTATAGCTACGCAACGCTTGTATCGCTTTTCTACGAAAATCTTGAGAAAATCTCGTATCTGCGGCTTTGTTTTATTTGCAGATACGAGGTTTTCGATATCATCTGGCCGCCGCATAGTCGTTTGTCTGAGTCCGCCGCGAAAAAGTAGACCTACCCTTGAGCGATTCAAAATTGCTCAAATAACACAATCATCGTAAATAGACTTTCATTTCCTAATTGTTTTATCAAAACAATGCAGCAGTTTGCTCATAAGTGCGAAAATTATCAACTTCTCTGTTTGACTTCGAACTATTCTAACTACGCAACAATTCGTGTAATCGGACGTTTCCGTAAAATACTCGTAGAATTACGGAAATTCATTATAACCTCGATTAACCTGTTCAATGCGTCAAAATAAGTACACACATTTCGCCGTGGTGTAGCTCACTCGACACACAAACCTGTTAGTTACACGCCATGGTAAAATTACATTAGGGCTATGCTAAGACAAAGCGCAATGTCCAATTTAATTCGACAAGTAAAAAGGCACTTTGTCGTTTGGGGCGGCGAAAAGGCAATCGGTTGGTTTCAATTCTTACCGGTTTCTAAGGTAACAGTCACACATTCAGGGATTACCGCAAAATTAAGACTGTGCAAGACTACTGTAGGTGAAGATAGAATTTATAGCACTTACAATAGCTTTGCGATAAACCCTTTACTTTCGTTTGATTTATAGTAATTGATATTAATATGTTAGTTTATTAGATAATTACCCGAAAGCAAACTGTTTCATTTGTTTGCGTATTGGTTATCCTGACCCTTTTCACGAAATAATTACATGAGTATGTATTTGTGATTTAAATGAAAAAGAGGTTTCATTAAAATACGCCTTTTTCAATGTTATTGCTATTTTTACATCTCTCCAAAACGATTAAAATAATACACTAAATGATTTAGGTCTTACTGACATCTGGTTATCGCATGACCAATTTTATTCACAAATAGCTTTTAAAAATAAAGTTAAAACTAGGATAACGGATCAGTATAAGCAAAAATGGGAAAGTAGCATTGGAGAAACAGAGAGATGTTTTAACTACAGGTTGTACAAAAAAGAGCTCTGCTTTGAAAACTACTTAAATATATTGCCGTTTACACTATCTAAGTATTTATCTAAATTTAGATGCCTTAGCCATAAATTACCCATTGAAAATGGACGTTACTTTAAGATAGAGAGAAACGAACGCTTATGCCAGTTGTGTAGTACAAGAGAGATAGGAGATGAATTCCATTATTTGTTTAAATGTCACTTTTTTCACAGGAGTAGAATTAAATTTCTTCCTCTTTGGAGTTTCCAATCACCAAATACATTAAAATTCGAACAACTCATGTCTTCTGACAATAGAATTGACTTGACTAAATTAGCACTTTTTCTAAAAATAATACTGACTAAATTTAAGTAATACTGAAACTGCCATCTTCCTCTTAGAATTTAACGCTAAGAGATATAACAGTACAAATTATGCATGAAATTTCTTTTTTGTGTTTGCATATATACAATTTGATAGTTGCAGGAGGTGTAGAGCCGCGCAGTACTGTACTGTAATGCACAGACCTGCACGGCCCTGCACATCACCTGTTTATAGCCTTATCTTATTAAGTGCTGGTTGTCCCCTTTTCTTGGACGAGTCCTGGTTTTTGAGTCTCTGGAGGGAATTGTCTTGGAAAATATGAGGGGGATTGAAGGGATTTCTGATGATCAGCAATTTCTTCCTTTCCCTTCATATTTTTTTACTATTGTCGTCACATTCTGCCTTTGAAACTACCAATCGTTTCGTCATCTGTAGCATCTCTTGGGTTAGAGCAGTCTAAAATACTGTCATTTGGGAAGGGGTTAGCCAGGTTTTGTCAATTAAATTGTATTTCTATCCTGTACTGTACTTCACATGCCATTTTATGTTTGTTTATATTTGTTTCATGTTCCTTTTTGGCCTTGAAGAAGGCCAAATTTAGCATGTCGTTTTTCCCAGGGCGTGCTGAATCGTTATCTTGTGAAAACGTTGAACGCAGATAGATAGTGTTCTTGCGCGATGAAAAGTAAATCGGAACTGAATTAGATCTATACTACTTTATGCAGATTTTTGACCCATGTACATTACAAAAGAAGTAAATACATACGTTGATAGTAGTAAAGGCATTTAAAATCGTAAAATATTTACAATCAAGAAATCGATTGCAACATTATATTATGCATGGATCCATTCGCCGCCAATACTCAACGTTTAGTGGGTTTTCCCCCGAATCAATATCGTTAGCAATATCTAAATATAGATACCCTGCAGACGCAAGATTATGACGATGTGTTATTGCGATTAAATCTTTTTTAGTCTGGTTTAAAAAAGATTAAAAGGTTTTCGAGATGTTTTTACCTGTCGATGATAGAAATTTTAGTTATTTTCGGAAATAAAATGGTGTCCGATCTGACCCGAAGGAAAATTGATACGTCGGGTCTAACCGGACAAATAATGATTTTATGTATTAATTATGTCACTCCTGAGACAGCAAGTAGTGGTCGAGTGGTAATGTCGAAGTCTCAGAACCCGGGGAACCGACGTTCGATTCCAGCTATCAGCGTATATTTTTTATTTTTTTTATGAAATACTCGATGCAAATAAATATCTTAGATCTATCGTTCATTTGTATTTTATCTTACCTAAAACCTTTCCAAACAAAATTTTAGATTGTTCCAAATTAATTACGTAAAAGTGCAAACATAATTATTTGAAATAAATCTAGCTCGATTATCGGCCTGTCCGATCAGACCCGATGTGTCCGAAATAACCTGTCGTTGATGACTCATTTTGTTTTCCTTATGGTACCCGGTTTTATACGCTTGATACATACTTCTCATTACCGATGCCGGGGAAAAGGCTTAGAATTTTCTGATTGTGACATAAGATACAGTTTTTGTCTTCACCTATCTAAATAATGGCTGACGATCGCTTAACTGTCCGAAAGTACCCGACGTTCCTCTCATATTTAAAGAAACTTGTTCATTGCAAAATTTTCCGTAAATGTTCGTTTTTTCCACCGCAAAAGAACTATTGGGTCCATAGAAATACCGGAACACCATGGAACGCATAGTAATTACCGGAAAACACGGAACGCGTCAGTGATTACCGATACACACTTGAAATATTTGGTTTTCCAATACCGTAGGTAATAGTAACGATTTGTTATTCTTTAATCTGTTTTAAAACTTTGTTATTTTATATATCTATGTATTTGTATACATATGTTAGATAGTTATGTTTTAATAGACAGATCCATGATTTAATAAGGTTCTAAATGATATATTGTGAAGATATATAGAAATAACATCACGATTTGTCGGCAATGATTTAACTTCATTTAATAATCGAAATCCTTCTTACCTGATCCTTGATAATTTGGCCCCCATGATTCTAGTGGCCATCCAGTACAAATGATTTCTGTTCATTTTACTTTTGTTTCATACCATACAGATGATTTCTGTTCATCTTACTTTTGTTTTATACCAAAAATCTGCATGTGTTCAAATTTGTTCGAAACTTCTTCAAAAAAAATAAAAGATTAAAATATTACTCTTGTTATTTTTCGTACACTTTCCAGGCCTTCAGCACTTTCAGCGCTTTGATTATTGCTGAAGTTAAAGAATATTTAAACTTTCTCATACCAATAAACTGCATGTGTTCAAATTCTTCAAGGCCTTCAGCGCTTTCAGCGCTTTGATTAGCTCTTATGCCCGCAATGGGCCTGGAGTAAATAAAAACTTGTTGTTGACCAAAAAAACTTGTTGTGATTAAATTGCAGGCCAGCCGATTTTGATCCTTTCACAAACAAGACCTATGGACATTTGTAAAAGAGAAAGAATGCTGAACAATTGAAACAGTTTCAATTTGCGCTATTTGGGAAAGGGTTAAACAGTCACAGACGACGATATTATTGTAAATAAAAAAATTGTTAAATCACATTCTAGGCAAATTGCGGGTAATCATTTTATCTTTTCTCCTGATGTTTTCCAATAACGTTCGTGTTTAGAGATGTTTTTTTTTGGGGGGGGGGGGGGAACAAAATAACATAATTATCAAACAATATTTCGTTATATTTTTTTTATAAAATTCGTAATTTATAGCCTACATTGACCCAATCTGATTCTATCAGTACCATACAGACTTGGATTATTTTTTTCACCGATTCTACATAGTTGAAATAAGCCAGAAATGGACTTTAACCCTTTCCTGAATGACAAATTTTTAGACTGGTCCAAATTCAAAGAAGTTGCAGACGATAATTTCAAATGAACGAAAATTAAACTTTTTTGGTCTTTTTGTGTAGAAAATATTGTGGAAAATGAAGAAATTACTTGCCACAAGAAATTTCTTCATTTTCCACAATGTTTTCCCTAGCCCTTTGTTTTAGGGGAGTCAAAAAGAGTCAGTGTGTGGTTATGGGTTAATGACCATGAAATGGCGTCATTTCGTTTACTCAAAAAAAGTAAGTTTTTTTTATTATAGTGACATGTGTTATGTAACAATTTTTTACAATAAAAGAGAGCAGAAAACTGAAGAAAACACCCAGTCCTATGTGCCAATATGTCACCTTGACATTTCATATTTTTTACTGTGAGTGACAGTCAAAATTTTGTAATAGAAAATTCTAGACGGTGGCGGGCGCAACGGCCATGTTTTCCACTTTTCTTTTGAGAGAAAAGGGGAAAACTAGTCCCTGCGCCGGCGGCCGTGATGGAATTAATGATTGGCTGTGTAAGTTATTCCACTAAACGAAATAGGAAGAGCCAAGAGATCTTCTTACCAACCTCTTCTATAACTGTATATAAAGTATATAGAGGATATATCAATATGTAGACTCAGAGGGATCATATGCATTATTGTGAGGTAACAATATATTAATCAATGGGTGACGACATTATTTCATCTTAAGACCGTTTGACCCTTTAACAAAACCATTTGGAGAAAATTTGACTAACTACAAGAATTAGTGGCATTGTAGGAAAAGAAGGAAATACAAATTCTCAACATTTCTCTCCTTTACCTTCAATATTCAAAGCAATATAACATGTGCTAAATTCCGTATATATTTACCACAATATCTGAGAATGATGTTTTGAAAAAGGTTTAAATCTTTATATAGGGTCTGCAAAATCTTAGAATGGTTATTAATTGAAAGCTTTACAGAAGATCAGAATAAATCTGTAACCGATTAGCGGACTAAAGAATGCTAGTATTGAAGTAACAATTGATCATATCAGAGATTTGAAGCAACAAATGATCGTATTAGGCAACGGGTTTGTTGTCAGTATTTGCTTCTTTTTCTCTAAATACCGTGGACAGTGCTGTTTTTCCATAGGCTCTACGAGCAAGGGTTATATTAGAAACAGTTTAGTTGGGTAAGCTATATTACCGTAAGTCTGCGTTAATATTGCACGCACAACTAGTTTCTCTGATAAAGGAGATCACGTATTTTCATATACGCTTTAGTTAAAAACCTGGCAGCTTTTCTGGGATCGTTTTTCATGACGATTGACAGTTTCTCTTTTGATTCTAAATGTCTGAAAGTATTGTCATTCATGTACTTAGACATGATAATGTTCCGCTCGGTTGCATAAACACTGCAGTCTATTAGGAAGTGTATCTCATTTTCAACCTCTCCCGAATTACAAAGCGTACATTAACGAGCGTTTTCTTGCTCACCGAAATACCGACCGGTTTCAATCCTAAGCGGCAAAATTCCACAACGGAATTGTGCCAAAATGGACCTTTCCTTTTTTTGCCAAATTCAGTCGGAGGTATTTTTCAATGGAAATTTCCGATTTATAAGCAGCTCATTGGCGGATTCAGGGGGGGGGTGTAAAACGAACCCCCCTTTTTGTTAAAACGAACCCCCCTCAAAGAAATCCTGGATTCGCCGCTAATTTAGCTCTATATGTTTGTAGCTTGCTTATGTTTCAACCGAGTTGGACCATATTTCCTTATAATAACTTTTTACTCTGTCTTCAACTTCCACCATATTCACTTTTGTCTTATTCTGATAGTGTATTAACAAATCAAGGTTATTCATTATACGTTTTACTTCGCTACACCAATTGTTTTTGCCACTCGTATAGTCATATTAAAAACGCGTCTTGTGAGTCTGTCTTCTTTAAATGATAGTAGCCTGTTCCAATACCGGAGAATGAGGATACAATGTCTGTAGATGCTGGGTAGCCATCCCGTATCTCCTATAAGAGCGCTGATAGGTGCAAATCTGTGCACCACAATAAAGTATCTCATAGCACGGTGCTGAACGTTGTCAATTGATTTGTAATGTTTTGTTCCCCAGCTAGAAGCACCGTAGTCCAAGATCGGTGCGACACAGTTGAAGTACATTTTTTCATTGGTGTTAAATCCGACGTGTTTAAAATGGTGTACCTTTGATATCACGCTTCCTAGAGCTCTACCTGCAGCTTTGGATACTGATTCACAATGGGATGAGAAATTATTTTTGTCATGGAAAATCACCCAAAGAAAAAAATCTTACGTACACGTACCCCTCCCAAACCCTCCCGTCCGTTGCCCACAAAAACCGACACCATATAATGTTCTTTACCATTTCTCTCTCGTCTATTAGGATGTCTTTTCTAGATATATATCACATTTCTACTGACGTACCGTGGGAATAATAGGATAAGGGTTAATTTTAATGAGACCACCAGATAAGAACATTGAGCATATTTGACGAATTCAACGTTCATTTCTCAAACTTGAAAATAAAAGATAATTTATAGAATTTCGAACCCTCTGTTTCCCGACCTTCAGTACTATCAGTACTTTGATTTCAATTTGGCCCAACGTGACATTTTGTCGTTTTGGAAAGGGTAAGCGAGTACGCACGAGCGGCACGACGAAGCCAAGACAGGACAGTATGTGTAAACATTACTTGTCAACTGCTTATTTCATAGTTACCGATCTTAAAAAGTACACGACAGTGCAGCAACCTTCTCAACTCTGAATAAGAATGTTTCTCAACAAATGATTACTGCCATCCAGCTCTTAGAATATCATCTTCGGCAAGTTGAACGTGGAAAAACTTTGCGAGATTCTTAGCCATATTTGTACGATAAGGGATTCCCAATCTATTTTTAGACCAGTGAGGCGTGACGATCACGTATTTGTTTCACGGGAAAACCTAACGCTATTCGGGTTGAAGCAGAGAAGGTGGACAGACGTCACGCATTAAATGAACGTGTTGATTTTTTTGAAGAATCAACTGATTAAAAAGTTATTGAAGATAAACCAAAATGTTGGTTATCTTCAATAACTTTTTCATCAGTTGGTTTTTGAAAATTCTACAACGTACAGCTTATTTCTGACATTTTCCCAACTTCTCTGCTTCCAACCGAATTCAAATTGGTCAAGTATTAACAAAATTATTGAAGATTATCGGAAATTCATAGTCACGTGATTATACATCGTGTTTCATGAGCCTGTCATACTAAGTATCTAATCATTTTTCAAACACGTCATCATCTGGGTGACACAAGTCCTGTAAAAGGAGTCCAACCCTTATGAGATTTGCGCGACGTCGGAATTATTAGGGCGACGTCGAAACGACGCCGATCGAAAAAAGCCGATGTTTTATGAATCTTAAAATGGCCATAATACGAATAGTCCCTCTTAAAGGTCAACTACGAGCAAATGAAATGATTTTCTTGTTTTCTCATAAATCGCTTGGAAATGGGTTTCAGTATAATGCATAGACTGTCATTTCATAATCGAAAGCGTTAACGCGTTGAACACAGCAGTCAAATATCGGATTTTTTGACAGCGATAACACATCAAGTACGCACGTGCGATTTGTTTAATTATTGTGCTGACGTATTACGAGTTTTCTTTATAAGATAATAATTATGTTTTCATAAATCCTCGTGGATGCCTAAATTCCCACTAGATATACACGGTTTAGTGGGCGGGTGTTGAGCGTCATATGCCTCTCTGTGCAGGAAACCGTTGCAAATGACCGAATTCGTATATATCAACAAAGGTCAAGCACGTGTACTTTCCATGCTGTCTTTGTTTACCCTTTTATTATTGCTTGCATTCAAATAAAATGCCATTTTTCTTTTCTCAATAAATTCTATATTGAATTCTATCATTTTGAATAGATCGTGATCAGCTTATCTAATATGTTTCGAGTTTAACTGGGTAATATATGCAAGGGCAGATCCAGGATTTTTTTCCAGGGGGGGGGGGGGTGTATGGCAAGCCCAAGATTTTTTGCCAAGAGGGGTCCAAGCCCAAATTTATGGCTTAAAATGTAAAAAAATATGTAACATTATACTAAATTTATATAGTCAAATTTTAATTTTCGGCCAATGCCAGGGGGGGGGGGGGGGTCCAGACACACACCCCGACCCCCTTCTAGATCCGCCCATGATATAATATGTGCAACTTGCATAAACAAATGACGACGGCGATCAACAAATGCTGTTATTGACCGCAATAACGCCCCGTGTTGACAGAGGAAAAATCTATGAAGAACAATTAGGGCCTACTCTAGTCGGTTTTTTTAAAAAGGTCAGTTGTCTACATGTTCTTTCTAATTAACCGGAGGAGTAAATTTTAAACTGGAATCTTGAAAACTGTTGTTTTTAAGTACTTTTCACGCTATCAAAATTAAAATATAGCTCGTAGTTGACCTTTAAGTATGAGCCGTTTCTCGAAATACATGTATGTTTTAGGAGGTCCCTTTTAGCGTAACCGGTCACAAAAAGTGATGTTAAAGTTTCATGGCTTCAACTATTAACATGACAAAACGGGTGTCAATAAACACTGGAATTGTGTAAAACATAGCACAGAAAATATAGAGGCAAACGGAGAAAATGATGAATATTAGTACACATGTATTTTCTTTGTTTGCCTCGATGTTTTCCCAAGGCTTTTCTATTGGGGACGTCAAAACCAGGTCTTGTTTGAGAGTGGGTTAAGTAGACGGAAGACGACGAAGAAGACATTGGAATTGACGACCAGTATAGAAAAGTTTGGGAAATCATTGAGACAAAAGAAGACAATACTGGTTACCAGTATTTTCTTATGTCTTAATATCATATGCTATAATTTTCACAACCCCATTTGTTAAATTACATCCGTTTCGTTGTCTGTATAGCGGGCCAGAATTGACCTGGCAGAGTATTTCATTCGAATAACATGGGCTGCTCTGCCAGGTCATTTCTCGTGAGGTATAAAAGCTTTGAAAATGATGTAGGTAAGATATATGCAATTTGGGAAGGGTTTGAATTACGTTATTATGACGTTTTCGTTGGCCAAAAAACCCTATTGGAAAATGTATTAAATACACTTTTCAATATTAGCTTTCGGCAAGTGCAAATTTATAGATTGATCAATAAAATGGTGATTTAAATAAAATCAATGCCGGAAATATTGGCGTCAAAATTATTTTAGCTGTGTTACGGCAAAATGTGTTTAACCCTTTCCCAAAACAAGACCTGGTTTTGACTTCCCTATAGAACTGGCTTTGGAAAACAATGAGGCTAAAGACCAAAATGCTGATCAGCATTTCCTTCTTTTTTCTTAATATTTTCTGTGCTTTATTATTTAGAAATCCCATCTTTATTGACCACCATTTGTCGTCTTTAGCATATTTCAAAATTAAACAGTCTTAAATTTTGTCGTTTGTGAAAGGGTTAAGCGATTTATAATAATTGGTCATGATATTGAGACTCATATTTACAAAATGTTCCTAAATAAACAACTTAACATATTCCTAAACGGCAGAATTTTAGGGTGAACCAAATTGAAAGTTGTTGCAGACGACAAAATGAATGATGATAAAGATGGGTTTAGTGGACGATACAGCTCAGAAAATATTGAGACAAAAGGAGAAACTGCTGGTCATCAGCAGTTTCTTCTTTTGTCTCAATGTTTTCCCAAGCCTGTTTTAGTAGAGACGTCAAAGCCAGGTCCTGTTTGGGAAAGGGTTAAGGTAGCACACCCCTAATGAGACTCACGTTACGTCGGATTTATTCCGGCGACGTCGAAAACATTCGGCGGTGGAACGATCCACTGTCGATTGTTTACGACGTCGCCCGAATAGGTTCAGATATGTATCGAATGCTTAATTACATCGCACGAAAAAATCCGACGTCGCTTGAATCTCAGTAGAGCGGACTACCTTGATGTTGATTTATAAGCTACTGTAATTTCACATGCGAGATTCGAACCATTATAAGCAAAAGTCTATTAAGAAATTAAGGTAGGGCATCCCTAATATCTCACTCGACATCAGAATTATTCGAGCGACGTGGAAAACATACGGTGATGGAACTTTCCACCGCCGAATATTTATGGCGTCGCCCCAGTAGTTCTGATACGTAAGAAATGTTTTCGTCGCGCAAAAAAAAAAAAAAAAAAAAAAAAAAAAAAAGAAAGAAAAAAAAAAAAAAAAAAAAACTTCGACACTCAAGTGAATCTCATATGGGCTTGACTATCTTAATACCGTCCGATCATGATCATATCCCGAGGTATCTCGTAGATCTCGATCAGCATGTTTGTTTCTATTTTAAGCTGGTCTTGATTCATATTAATTTCAAATGCATAAAGTGACTTAAATAAATGTGTTATTTAATCAAACAATACCTCATTTTGACGTGGATATAAGAAAAGACTTGGGACACATTGAATTAAACGAAAATGCTGACAATCAGCATTTTCTTCTTTTGCCCCAATATTTTCATGACAATTTTGTATACATATAATTATTATCTTCATTATCATCATATTAATCTAATGTAGTAGCTTTTTAATTTGACCACCGTTAATTTTTGTCGTTTGGGAGATGGTTAAAAGGAAAGGGTTAAACCTATAAACCTATTACTAGACGACAAAATCTAAATGGGGGCGAGCTAGGATGTCGAAAATGCAAATGACACAATAATTACAAACCAGAAATAACGTACGAAATTACCAACCTGAAGGTGTAGATCAATTATATCCATTGTAAGCGCTCATCGAGCTTTATTAAGTATTAAAATCCAAGTCAATTAATAACATGCTGGCAGTTTATTATTGTCCTTGTTTTTGTTTTGTAACGGTTAAATATGCCCAACCTTCAAAAATCAATTACGTCAGAGGTACGTCATTTGTGCTCAGCGAGATTCAACACACCGAACAACCGGCTGCGTCGAAAGTCGGCGAAGACAGATTAAGCATCTGATGTCACGTGTATGGTTTATTCTGTTTTTATTCGGGAGACAGGGCGGAGCCTAGTAAACGGTTCATTGCATTAAGCTAGAGGAGAAACAGCCTTCTCGATTGGCGGTAAATCGTCGGTACTATTGCGAAAGATTATAACTAAAGGGTGAATCAATATGTAGTTACGCGGTTTTATAACAACACATTTTACAATCGCACAGTTTTTCAATTTTGAAATGCGTTCATGCTCGTGCCGCACGTTTTTCTCTAATATCAACCAAAATATCGAGAAGTAAACTCTTCGAATAACCTCTTTGCTTAGCCACACCCTGTCAGGTGAATAAAAACGGAATATAGGTCAAATTAATTCACCTTTATAAATAAACAAAAGGATCTTTGGTATTCTATAGTTGATAAATACGCGTTTTTATGTTCAGTGCTTGTACAAAATAAACCTTTCCACGTATCCCTCTTAAATAAGGTCACAGTCATCGACACAGCCGGTTGTACGGTGTGTTGATACCGCGGAGGTGTGTCTCGTTGACCTTGACCTTGTCTTGTTTTGAAGTAAAAATAGAATGTGTAAACACGCTTGTAAAGGATTGATCTATAGCAAAGGAAAGATGGTTATTCGTCGTGATTGGGGGTTTTTATGCATTACAAATTGTTTTTCCATGCACAAGTATGAGTTCCCGTACAGTTAGAGAGCATAAAAACCTAGCATGGCCCCCTTTAAGGCTGGTCCACACCAAAGATGTTGCACTTGAATGAAATTATATATATTTGGTGTTTCTTGGCAGAATATATTGCGGGAAATGAAGAAATTGCTTGTCAAAAGCAATTTCTTCATTTTCAACAATGTTTTTTAAAGAGACATTTCAGAATTTTTTGTCATAAATTTTACTTTTATTTTTATTTGAGAGAACATATTTCCTTATAAAAATTCTGAAAATTTCAAGTCAAAATATTGCGCCGTTTTCGAGAAATTTATATTTTTGTGTTAAAATTGAACAAATTGTTGGGGACAACAGTTCAGATTTATATGCAATTTATCGATTATGTCTCAACTTTACACGCGTGTTTCTCGCTTATTGGCAACAACTTAAAAAAAACAAATGGCTTAATTCATGAACATTTCCTTGACTCAAACTTCAGTCAAACTCAACAAAGGACGCCTGAAGTCGCTGATCACGCCGTTAGCACGGGATCCCCGGACCAGAAAGACTCAGTACAAAGTATAATTCACAGTCAAAATCTTTCTTTTCTTTATAGAGGAAATGTTTCTTAACCCTTTTCTTAATTTGTTATAATGTTTTACAACCCTTTATACCCGTTTCGTCGAAACATCGCTTGAAAGTGATTTTCATAGTTAAACTATTTTCACAGGAAAGGTCATTCGTGTCTTCATAGATAAATCCATTCGACAAAATACAAAATTTTAATCCTCTGACAAACAACAATGCTTTTGAAAACTTCGATGGAAAAGAACTATTATGCGGATTTAAAATATGCGTCTTTTTTTGTCATATAATGTATTAAAAAGAGCCAAACATCACAGCCCCCACTTATAACGTTAGAATCTGTCGATTGGATTTTGATAGTTGTTACAGACGACACAATAATTGATGCATCAGATAGAAAATGATTAGCTTATAGATCTAGCATAGAAAATATCGAGGGAAAGGAGAAACTGCTGATCATCAACAATTTCCTCTTTTCTCTAAAAGTTTTCCGATGCCATTTTTGTCTTATTCATAATACTAGTTGCCGCACAATTGAAACAGGACTTGTCTAAAATTAAACAATAAAATTGAAAATTAAAATGGTGACAAAAGAAGAAGCGTTTTGGCATTTTCAAAATCTAAAATTTTTACTTTTATATCACAAAAACTTGGTTTTATGGAAGAATATGTTTCAGAAGAATAAATTCCAGCAAAATTGCTTTCAAAAATCTGTTAAAGGGACATTTCATTCCAATTTCATTTTTTTAAAGTATGTCTTGATACCAAGATTGGTTATTCTAATGAGTATAAATAATTTTAGTTTTTTGAAGTTGTTGCCAATAAGCGAGAAACACGCATTTAAAGTTGAGACATAATCGATAAATTGCATATAAATCCGAACTGTTGTCCACAACAATTTGTTCAATTTTAACACAAAAATATAAATTTCACGTAAACGGCGCAATATTTTGGCTTGAAATTTTCAGAATTTTCATAAGGAAATATGCTCTTTCAGATAAACATGAAAGTAAAATTTATGACAAAAAATTCTGAAATGTCACTTTAAATGTAGGAGTAAATAAGCATGAGTTTAGCTCAAGGTCCGACCTTCTTGCCTCGAGAAATCCTAACTTAGTTTAGTCGCCTCGAACCCTCCTTATGTCTCTGAATACCAACCTGTTCTCAAGAGCGAAATCTAATAAAAACATCGTGCACGGTAAAATGTAAGAATCCCGTGCAATTCTATTTGAGGTAACTTCAGATAAGTAAGAGTAAGGTTCATGAATTAAGCCATAATAGTATTTATACTCATTAGAATAACCAATCTTGGCATCTAGACATACTTTAAAAATTGAAATTGGAATGAAATGTCCCTTTAAAGTAATGAATTCATAGGGAGTCAAAAATAGTCATTGTATGGTAATGGGCTGACCCTTACCTAGATCAAAACCTGACGTAACAAAACTCATAGGAAAACGAACAAGTTGTCCAAGAATCGTGTACGCGGGATCGGCAGCTAGTGAGTTAGATCGGATGGTGTGTTAAAGTGACATTTCAGAATTTTTTCTCATTAATTTAACATTTATTTTTATCTAATAGTGCATATTTTCTTATGAAAATTCTGAAAATTTCAAGCCAAAATAGTTCGCCGTTTACGAGAAATAAATATTTTTGTGTTAAAATTAAACAAATGGTTGTGGACAACAGTTCAAATGTATATAAAATTTGTCGTTTCTGTCTCAACTTTAACCCATTACCAGACGACAAAATGTTGGACTGTCCCAATTTGATCCTGCAGACAACAATTTCAAGTAAATGGAATGTTTAATCTTTAGGTCTTTTTGGTTGGAAATCATTGTGGGAAATGAAGAAATTGCTTGTCACAAGCAATTTCTTCATTTTCCACAATGTTTTCTAAATCCTTTATCTCTTGGGGAGTCAAAAAGCGTCATTGTGTGGTAATGGGTTAAAGGCGTGTTTATCGCCTATCATCAACATTTTCAAAAAACTGATAATATTTATACCCATTAGAATAACCAATCTTGGCATCAAGACATACTTTATAGAATTGAAATGGGGTCTAAATGTACCTTTTACATTTTGGTGAAAATTGACATTGCCACAATGGAAAGGTGTACCATATGACGTACATTGTGTAATGTAGTGGAAATACATGTGCGAAGAGTCATGCAAATCCTACCCATGACACAGCCTAGGTTAGAAAACGCAGGCTGGTCTGGAACCGTGTTGTGCTGAAAAGCATTAGAGGGCCCCTTTTCAAGATCCTGTCTCACTTATTTGTCGGTTTGGGAATGGTTAACAGGCTCATCGGAATCAGTTTTATAGTAGGGGGCTCAAGCTTCTACGTCAGAATATATGGGGGGGGGGGGGGGGGGTAAAGTGAATTTTCCCTAAATTTTCAGTGTAAAATAATTATGGAAAATCAGGCATATTTGGCCAACTTTGAGGGGGGAGGGGGTTGAGTCCCCTTGCCACCCCTGTTCCTACGGACCTAGTAAATCAACGTTTTATCGACTATAGTTCGGTTGCCATATAATGACACATGTTCGCAAAATATACCCGTGTAAACAACACAGCATTACACTCAAAACTTCTGTACAATAGTCCCAGCCGAAAATGAGAGTGACGTAGGCTGATGTTTACTGCTGCAAAACCAATCAATTCGTCTGATTTGCACCGTTACAAATACGAACATAGTTGATTGGTTGTCAAGTAGTAAACATTAGCCCACATCACTCTCATTTTCGGCCGGTATATTCCGTTTTTATTCACCTTACAGGGTGTGGCTAAGCAAAGAGGTTATACGACGAGTTTATTTCTCGATACATTGGTTGATATAACAGAAAAAACGTGCGGCACGAGCATGAACACATTTCGAAATTGAAAGAATGAGCAATTGTAAAATGTGTTGTCATAAAACCTCGTATAGAGGAAAATAATTGACCCGGCAGAGTGACCTTAACTGTACACAAAAGTGGAACAGTTTATTGTACAGTTTAGATGGTAATGGTCCGTCGTTAATTTACGTAAAAGCGTGCACTGTATCCGTTATACAACTTTGTGCCACCATGAGAAAATAAGATTTTATCTAATTTAGTCAAATAAAAGTGTTAAGCTACCGTGGTCCGTTTGGATCGATTTTTTTTAGTAAAGCTTATCATTAAAATAGGCCTAATCTCCAAAAAATGAAAATATCTAAATACAGTTCACATCCTGGTCATACCGTACAGATGGCACATGCTAACAAGGATCGGCACGTTTGCATATTCAATTAACTAGACGGACGGACGGACAGACAGACGGACGGACGGACGGACAGACGAACGAAAGGATAGCATTGCGACTAAATGCTCCCCGATTCTTCTTAAATAAACGAAGATGTCATTTGAATCGATATACATGTAGCGTATTTTAAATTAGCAATAAGTTATAAGTAGGTGGGGGTCAGTATTTTATAGATAGAATCAGGGGGTCGTTATTTTATATGGGGGTCAGTATTCTATAGAAAGGGGGTCAGTATTCTATATAAAATAGTGACCGGGGGGTCAGTATTCTATGGGGGTCACTTTACTACGTTACACCGGCTGCGTCGAAAGTCAGCGAAGACAGATTCGGCATCTGATGTCACGTGTATGGTAGGTCAAATTAATTCACTTTTATAAATAAACAAAAGGATCTTTGGTATTCTATAGTTGATGAATACGCGTTTTTATGTTCAGTGCTTGTACAAAATAAACCTTTCCACGTATCCCTCTTAAATAAGGTCACAGTCATCGACACAGCCGGTTGTACAGTGTGTTGATACCGCGGAGGTGTGTCTCGTTGACCTTGACCTTGTCTTGTTTTGAAGTAAAAATAGAATGTGTAAACACGCTTGTAAAGGATTGATCTATAGCAAAGGAAATAATTTATGGTTATTCGTCGTGATTGGGGTTTTTATGCATTGCAATTTTTTTTTCCATGCACAAATATGAGTTCCCGTACAGTTAGAGAGCATAAAAACCTAGCATGGCCCCCTTTAAGGCTGGTCCACACCGAAGATGTTGCACTTGAATGAAATTATATATTTTTGGTCTTTCTTGGCAGAATATATTGCGGGAAATGGAGAAATTGCTTGTCACAAGCAATTTCTTCATTTTCCACAATGTTTTTTAAAGTAATGAATTCATAGGGAGTAAAAAATAGTCATTGTATGGTAATGGGCTGACCCTTACCTAGATCAACACCTGACGTAACAAAACACATAGGAAAACGAACAAGTTGTCCAAGAATAGTGTACGCGGGATCGGCAACTAGTGACTTGGATAGGATGGTGTGTTAACATTTTAATGAAAAATGACATTGCCACAATGGAAAGTTGTACTATCTGACGTACATTGTGTAACATAGTGGAAATACATGTGCGAAGAGTCATGCAAATCCTGCCTATGACAAAGGCTATGTTAGAAAACGCAGGCTGATTTGAACAATGTTGGGCTAAAAAGCATTAGAGTGCCCCTTTTCAAGATCCTGTCTCACTTATTTGTCGGGTTGGGAAAGGTCAACAGGCTCATTGGTATCAATTTTATAGTAAGGGGGTCAAGCTTCTACGTCTGAATATATAGAGGGGCCGCGGCCTTAGCGCAGTTGGTAGCGCATCTGACCCTCATTCGAGAGGTCCCGGGTTCGATACCCGGTCGCGGCTAATACCCTTTCTGACAAAATTGTCACCCACCAATGGGTTTGAAATCGTTAACCTAAGTGGGCGAACAGCTTGAGGCTCGGTAAGGGTGTTGTGGTAGTACTGGTTTGAGAAACAACAGGAATCCATGGGTAGGTGCTCCAGCCGCCGCGATATGACCCTGACAGTTGAAAACGGCGTAAAACCCCAATAAACTCAAACTGAATACATAGAGGGGGGGGGGGGGGCTAAATTGAATTTTCCCTTAATTTTCATTGTAAAATAATTATGGAAAATCGGGAATATTTGGCCAACTTGAGGGGGGCGGGGTGAGTCCCCTTGCCACCCCTGTTCCTACGGACCTAGTAAATCAACGTTTTATCGACTATAGTACGGTCGCCATATAATGACACATGTTCGCAAAATATACCCATGTAAACAACACAACATTACACTAAAACTTTTGTATTTTTTCTGTTTGTTTGAATCTTGCTGGCGCCTCACATCTGCAAGTATCGAACAAACGCATACAACATTGTATTGAAAAGGAAAGTGTCCCCTTGTTTACATCTATAAAAATTGTATAGTAATTATGTACCACAATATAGTGTCTGGACTATACTTAACCCTTTCCCAAACAGCAACAATTTAGGGTGGTCCAATTTAAAAGCTGCTGAAGACCACACAATAAATGTTGATAAAGGTAACATTTGTGTGAAATATAGCATAGAAAATATTGAGGCAAAAGGAGAAACTGCTGTTTATCAGCAGTTTCTTCTTTTGTCTCAATGTTTTCCCAAAACTTTTCTATTCGGGACGTCAACACCAGGTCTTGTTTTGGAAATGGTTAATTGCTTCGGGATACATTATTGTGTACTTTTTCCCAAACGACAAATATCGAAAATATTCAAACTAGAAAGGTGTTAAAAGACACCAAAATAAATTGAACACAATGAAGATTCGAGAACATGTACATATCGCTACGACAACATCGAGGTAAAGGAATAAAATGATAATTGTTTGAATCTCAATTATTCAGTAGGCCTATTGTTTAAATTATATGTTTATTTTAACTGAGCATATCAGAATCAAAGATTATTATGGAGATTTTAACACGGATTTTATTTCATGACATTTAAAACACGGTGGGGATTGTGCATGCTGGGATGGATAACGAATACGAACAAAAATAATCTCGAATCTTGTCAAATATTTTGCAATAACTCCTTTATTTCTTTGTCGATTTTCAAAGGGTCTGTTGCATGTGCCCCGCCTTGAAAATCCCTTTCCTCGGATGCATGGATTATTTGTGGTATCCTTTTATTTTTTCCAAAAATTGATCCCAACTGACCAGAAAACGAAATGATAACGACTACGGCAAAATAAGCCACGCTTCAGGTAGGAAATTGTGCAATTATTTTCTTATTTCTGTGTCAATTTTCAAGCGGTTTGTTGCATGTACCCTGCCTTACTGATCGCTTTCCTCAGGTGTATTACTTATTTGAAAACTCCCCATATGTTTCCGAAAAATTGATCCCAACTGACCTGAAAAACAACCAGATTTTTTGTCGTTTTTCTGGTCGGTTGGGATCACTTTTGGCAAAAAGTACAAAAAAGGTTTCGTGTAAAGCATGCATCGGAGGAAATAGCTCAGTAAGGCGGGGTACATGCAACAAACCTGTTTTTTAATTGACGCAGAAATAAGGAAGTTATTGCAAAATGTCTTACCTGAAGCGAGGCAAATTTGTCCGTAGATTTACCCATCCCAGCATGCACAATCCCCACCGTGTAATTGCTCTTTCACAAACGAAACCGAGTTATTACGTCCCGCATGGGATGGACTTTTGAAACAAAAGCGGAAAACGCTGATTACCAGAAGTACCCATTTTGTTTCAAAATTTTGTGCTCTATTGTTCACAAATAATATCTTGTTTTAAAATCTAATTTTGGCGTCTGTGGAATTTTTCAAATCGCGTAAATCAAATGTTTGTCGTTTAGGTAAGAACTAATTGTTTATTGGGGTTTTACGTCGTTTCCCACTACTATGGTCATATCGCGGCGGCAGGAGCCATGGATTCCTGTTGTTTCTCATACCAGTACTACCACAACACCTTAATCTAGCCTCCAGCTGCTCACCCACATAGGTTCACGATATCGACCTATTGATGGGTGATATTTTGTCAGAAAGGGTATTTGCCGTGACCTGGTATCGAACCCGGAACCTCTCGAGTAATAGGCAGATGGGCTACCGACTGCGCTATGGCTGCGGCACTGGTATAAGTACTGCCACAACATCCTCATCAAACCATTGATGATTTCCCAAATAGCAATTATGATCCGTCACGCTAAAAGGGACCTTATCCCAGCTCGAAAAATCCCAATTTGACAAACTTGTCCGACTCAACACAGGGCAACCAGATACTATACGCGAAAAAAGAACATATAGTAAGATAGGGAAAACACTCCAGATTTAGAAAATTACATAAAAGTGAAAAGTGTCGGCCCTAGTCTGGCTGCGCGAACTGCGCAGACTGACTAGGGTCGACATTTTTCACACTTCCTATAAGGTCCCCTTTAGCGTGATGGGTCACAAACATGTAAGGTGGTCCATTTCGAAAGTTATTTGGATGACAAAATGGGGGTTTCCCAGGCAAAATGAAAGAAAGCTGATAATTTTTGGTAATCAGCATAATATTCTTCTGCTGCACCAACGATTTCTCAGACCGTTTCTTAAAGAGGTGTCAAAGCAAGATCTTACTTGCGAGATGGTTAATGAAAACAAAGCAAACATCATAGTAGAAGCCAAAATCTTATTCAAAATTTAAAATCCGAAACAGAATAATTTTAGATACCAAATTCTTCAATATAGAGTGAACAATATCAAGGTGGTTAATCACGTGACTCAGAATTTCAGAAAAATCATCATTATTTTGGTTAGTACATGACCACTTTTAATTCGGTTTTAAGCAGAAAAAGATGGAAAAAACACCAGGAATAAGCTGGTAGTGATGGACATTTGAAAAATCATTTGATAAAAAAGTTATTGAGATCAACCGAAATTTAGTTGATCTTCAATAACTTTGTAATCAGCTGATTTTTTAAAAATCAAAAATATTCATCTAATGCGTGACGTCTGTCAACCTTCTCTGTTCAAACCGAATTCAAATAGGTCCATTATTGATAAAATGATTGAAGATATTCTGAAATTGTTGTATCACGTGATTATGCAACGTGAATATCACATGAGGGAATCACGCGAAAAATAACAATTGCAGAATATCTTCAATATTTCTATTGGAAAATAACCGTTTTGAATTCGATTAGAAGTAAAAAAGGAGCAAAATGTCAGGGATTTTGAGAATGTAATAGATATTTTAAACAGCAGCTAAAAAAGAACGAGCAAAAACGAAATAGATCTAGTTTTTGCTCGTCAATAACTTTTTTATTATGTGTTGTTTAACAGATCCACCACATGCAGAAGATCCCTGTTTTTCTGTATTTTCTGCTTGAAACACTTTTTTTTTTAAATGGGTGACGTATTAACAGAATAATTGAAATTTATCGAAAATGATGTGTCACCTGATTCCCCACCGAGGCAATCTGTAGGATTGATTAGTCTTTATACCCAGTCGTCGTTAGCACAGAGAATAATCACGTGATGCAATTATTAATGAATATCTTCAATAACTTTGTTAACACTGGACCGATTTGAATTCGGTTTGAAGCAGAGAATGTGGGCAGACGTCACACAGTAGAAGGACGTAGTTGATTTTTGAAAAATAAAATCAACAGATAAAAAAGTTATTGAAGATAAACCCAAATTTTGGTTTATCTTCAATAATTTTTTTATCATGTGATTTTTTTTAAAAATCTACCACGACCATTGTATTCCTGACATTTTCCCACCTTCTCTGCTTCAAACCGAATTCAAATTGGTCAAGTATTGACAAATTTATTGAAGATTATCGGAAATTCTAAGTCAAGTGATTATACACCGTGGTTAGGATTCTCAAAACACTGTATAAACAGATTGAATATGATACCAATAGGGAATAATTTTATCCAGCAAACCGTGACGATATTTCGGACAAACAATATTATAGTATTTCGTGGGTGTCGTTATAAAATCTCGTAACTACGGCTTGAATCAAAGATTTGCTGTATTTTGGGAATCCCAGTACGAAAAGAAAAGCTTCCCATAAAACCATTGTCATGACGTCATGATGAACTTCCGGTGTTATAAAAACTGCGCGCTTGATCTTCCATTTCTGCTGCTCTGATGTTTGTTAATTAGTGTAAACACGAAACAATGGTTCTATAATAAACTTTTGCTGCAAAGACTTTCTTAATTTTCTCATATACTTTTTTGTTTTCTACAGTTAATATTAATTCAGATCGTAATAAAGAAATTTGGTTCACTCTTATACAGATATAGTTTGGTAAAATTTAACCGAGATTAAATAATATAAATAGAATTTGCGAGCCGTCGCTTTTAGATCGAAATATTAAAACTAGTGTTAGAATTAAGTTATCTTAATAAAAACGATTAAATTTTATCAAACTATAATTCATTTACTAACAAAAATCTCTTTTCTCTTTACTGGGAAATTGTTTCTTTAAATTTGAAATATACCTATAGGCCTATCATTATTTCGATGCTTTTCAACACAAACTTTGTTACTGCAGCTTAAATCAAGCTGCAGATACGAGTTTTTTTGTTGAAAAGCGACGATTTGATAATGACAGGCATCAAGATTTAAAAATCGGTAATCGGTAGTTATACATGTATATATGTTTTTTTTTTAAAAACAAAACTTATGTTTACCAGCTTATTAATTATTTGCGAAAACAAGACATGGTTTTAAACTCCCGAGATAAGACTTGGAATACGCTCTGTCGCCTGTAGTGACTTATAAATTTGATTATCCTGATTTTTTTGTCGTTTAGGTAAGGGTTTGCTATAAATCATGTCGTCACTTTACTATAAAAGCATCTTAACTGCATCTTGTTTAAAGCTGCAGTTACGTGTTTTTATGAAAAGCGACGATATATTTTAGAGTTTGGAGACTTTTATAAAGTACACATCGTCGCTTTTTTTGACAACCTTGTAACTGCAGTTTTTTAAACTGCAGTTACCTGGCTTTTAAAGAAAAGCAGCGATATGTTATAACGTTCCCTTACACTAATTTCGTACTAAGCCACAGATTTATCATCAGTTACTTCCTTTTCACACTCTGTTTGGTCGAGCCGCTGTCGCTGGAGTTTGAACCCTCAAATCTGAGGCGTCCCGAGGTACGAATCTTCCTGTATTTGATACCAGATCCAGTGGCCGAAAGTAGCACAATCAGGAGCACTGTTGGAAAAAGAGAAGATATTTATCATTCTTAAAACAATATCTGGTTATTACATCAGAAATTGACATGAATTTAACTATACTGAACAAATGTGAAAACTTTACACTGCAAGCTTTCTTGTTTCTGGAAAAGTATCGAACGAAAAGCACGAAATATATTTTGACGTTATTTCCAAGGCATTCAGCAATCGTTTTGGTCGAAATTTCATTGCCTTGTCTCCTTTAATATCAGAGTTACGGCCGTTTATGCGTTAAGAGCTAATTTCATCTAATGTCACGTATGCGCATGCGCAGGAAAGCATTCATTATTTTTTTTAGGAATTGCTCATATCCGGGTCCCCCCCCCCCCCCCCCCCCAAAAAAAAAAAAAAAAAAAAAAAAAAAAAAAAAAAAAAGAAAAACCATAAAAAATCTCTCATAACTTGTACAGACTTTTAGGGTTAAATTTGTGTAAAAATTCCGTTAAAATTGTATTACTGAAAAACGGACCCCTGTCACTCTTAAAGGGTCCGTTTTTCATCCCCATTATTGAGATTAACAAAACGTTAAGTGTTTGGCACAACCAAGTCAATGAATAATGCGAAGCACATTCATTTGATTTCTTTACTAGTTGTATTCAGAAGAAATATGGCAAGCATTGTAGGTATAAAGTTTTCATTTTTGTTCAGTATATTTCAAAATTGCAACGTGTGATGGCAAATCGTTTAACACTCCAACAAATGGCGCTTTTGGACGCCCCAAATATAAACCCTTTCCCAAACAAGACCTGGTTTTGACGTCCCTAATAGAAAAGGATTGGGAAAACATTGAAACAAAAGAAGAAACTGCTGATAACCAGCAGTTTCTCCTTTTGCCTCAATATTTTCTTTGTCATATTTTACACAAATTCTATCTTTAATAGCATCCATTTTGTCATTTGTTGCATTTTTTAAGTGAATCTCTTTAAAATTTTCCCGTTTGGAAAAGGGTTAAAATTCCTGTCGTTTTTCCCGTCTTCTCTGCTTCAAACCGAATTCGAAATGGCCAAGCATCAAACAATTTGAGCCGTGACGCGAGAAAATCGGTCTTCAGGAATTTTGACCAGATCCGACACAAATGAGGCTGTACAGCCGTACGAAATTTCGTACATGGGAAGAAGAAGAACTAAACATTCTCACCAGCGAAAACACAGACGCTGATCAGATTCGCGGTTACCGCGAAGCTGATCTGCGTCTTTGTTTTCGCTTATGCTAAATTCCGCTTTTCTCGCGTCGCGGCTCATTTATTGACGATTCTCTAATATTGCTGTGTTACGTGATTTCCCGCCATACAAGAGCTACAATAGGAAACCGGAGGTGTGTTCTTTAGACCGAGATTTCTTGAGATATCTTGAGATTTCTTAAGATATTTTAGGATATTTAAGCGTTCTTTAGATCAAGATTTTTAAGACGCTCAATGGGAGGCGCCATTACCCTATACTTCGTGTGGAACCCCTCCGTCAACTCTGTACAATCGATATAAAAGAGATTTGACCGAGTTGTTCCGAACACTCAATAATTCATAAACCGCGGTGTTCCGGATGCTCCATACTTTATACAAATGACGTCATAATGACGTCATTTGTATAAATATGGAGCATTTGGAACAGCTCGGTCAAAGTCTCGGTCTTAAAAAACGCTTTATTCAAAACACCTTAAGAAATCTCGTTCTAAAAGAACGCGCCTCAGCACTAGTTTTACCCGTTGTGATAGATCCTTTATTGATTACCAACCAAAATTTTGGTTGGTCATCAATTACTATTTTATCTGCTGATTTTTAAAAGATTCTCCATGTTTAGCATATCCCTGACGTTTTTCCCGCCATCTCTGTTTCAAATTTTCTGTTTTCAAATCCGTATTACGGTTATCATTATATTAACATGATTATACAAAATATTGTATCACGTGGCAACGTCATAACGAAGCAATCCTTTTAACCTTTCAAAAACAAGAATTGGTTTTGACGTCACAATTAGAAATGATTGGGAAAACATTGAGGCAAGGGACATAAATGCTGATGATCAGCAATTCCCTCTTGCCTCAACATTCAATATATATCATTATTCTGTGTTATTTTGCACACAAATTCAATAATTAATAACACCCATTTTGTCATCACGAGCTGCTTTTGATTTGAGTCACCCTTAAATATTGTTGTTTGGGAAAGGATTAAAGAACAATTGCCATTTTTATTCTCATAGTAAACATCTGAGGAGCGTTCTTCAGAGCGAGATTTTTAACGAGTTCTTAAGGGACAATGCTCAAGTTAACCGGAGCACTCGGTCGTTACTGTAGAAACCTTAAAAATGTTTCGCACCATATATGTTTCGCGACCAGATTATCGAGAATATGAATCTTCACTATTTTCCATTTTTCGACTGTTAGAGCATATTTGGTAAGTGAAAATGCTTTTCTCAAGATGGAACTGGTGATTTTGAGCAAGACAGTTTAAAGTGTGTTTGAACTTACCATTGTTTTGCGTCATTTTATTTATGTGTAAATGATAAAAATTGTCGTAATTCACTTATAAGTGCGATGAGCTATGCATTTTCTTCTTGAATTATTAACAGGGGATATAGTGGGGCGTATAACTCATATAATAGTTCAAATTGTGATACAAGCATGGAATTTGGCAGAAATACTGCATCAAGTGTAGCCTACATTTTCAGAAAAAAGTGCTAACCACTGGATATTCAATTTGGCGGCCATGTTCTGAGATGGCCGCCATCTGAGAATTATGGAACTTCTCTATGTAATGATATGACACACCAAAGCTAATAAAAACTTGCATTTTTCATTTAAAAAACTAAGACATTTATGCCATATGTAAAAAAAGACAATATTTGTGCGTGAGATGGCATTCGATCTCATATGGCTGCCATACAATATAAGGTTCTTCGTTTTTCATATGACAATGGCGGATTTACCACTGGAAAAAATCTTTTATCTGCTTTTTAGACTTATAAGTTACATGTATACTGGCTCATGTCATTCACGAATATTATGAAATTTGACTAACTTGATAACAGATGGCAGCCAACCAAGCCCGTATAATCATTATTTTTACACTCTTTTTATCCATTGCCATTTTAGATATCTAATATGTAGTATATATAAGTTTTTGTGACACAATTTATTTAAAGCCACATCACCTACCATAACAAGTAGACTACCAGATTTGGCCCCTCAACAACGAGAAATGGTATGTAGAATGCTAGTGAGATGTAGTGTTTGTGGATCCAAGATGGCAACCGTTTGGAACAAGTCCCCAGTGAAATACAATTCTCAAATAACAAGATCCCCAGGAGAGATGGCAACCAACCAACTATTTCAAAGCAGGTTTCCAAAAACATGTGACAGACGATATTCAATTTAACAAGATGCTTACAAGATATCGCAGTCAAACCCACTGAAGCTAATTATGGCTTAAACGCCGTCTTAGTTGATTCCTATTTTTTGACATCCAAATGTCTTGTGTATTCGTATTTTTGGCCAGAATATTCTGTAATTCCACAGCCTTTACAAGGAGATTAGCCTCGACAAGCAAGGTTTAGTGTTTGTGAACATAGTCATGTCAACACTGAAGAAGCTATAACATAGATGGCCGCCACTGCTTATATTTGATTTTTACTTTCAGGTGATATTTCACAGACACAAATTTAGAGTGTATTGCAGAAAAGCCGTCCCTAGAGTGTATTTTAGAAAAGCCGTCCCCTCCAAGTTTTTATGCACCCATTCGTGGTCATCTATCTGCAGCTTAACGAAACTGGGTTTAAAATTGTCTACACAACTCTCAAACATTCATTTTCTTTTGACAATCACCAGTTCGACCGGCATTGATAACTTGGTTGACGAAAACTACCCAGTCCCTAAATATGGCCAGCTTTGTATGCAGCCCGTTTTGACAAGCTCCTTAAATTCGTTTTGCGATGGTACTCAAACAGTAGGACTAAGTCATAAATTTTGCGACATTGGAACTTTTTCAGAAAATATGAACTCTATTACATAACATATTAAAAAAGACCACATGATACAAGTTTTGTTGTTTGCTTGTGTCATATTTCGGTGAGACCTCGTCGAGTTATATAGCTTTACTAAGCTGTTTGTATGATACTTTAACTCTTGAACGACAACATCCACTGCATTGAGTTTTGCAAGCAGCTTCCCAGCGCATTAATTAAGCCTTTCACTCAATTGTAGTCATTGCTTGTCTCAATTTCTGCGAATCGTGTTACGCATAAGAAACATGGCATTTTTTACCAATCTGATTCTATAGACCTTCTATAGCTGTCTCCATCTGCATCATCAAAACTGTAATGGAAATTTGTTTTTGTGTCCGTTTGAGCTTCTGTATTGTTGAAAGAAGACTGCATCTATTACCATGATACTTGGTTTATGTCGTATCCAAGTCTTCCCTTTGCCATCATCACTATCTATCAGCTATATTAAAAGAAGTTGGCGTATCATTGAAGGCATAGGATACAGGAATATCTGTGGCAGTATCATTACATATCCACAAAGGTTTTGCTAACTCTGGAAATTACTCAGAAGAGAAATAAGCAAACTATCAGATTTATCCTCTTGGCAGAGACAGCATTTAGCTTTATCATCCATTATTAATGTAAGAAAGACTTATCAATATGGTATCCTTTTACACCATCTGGTCTAGAAGGCATGAGCTTTCTGATTTTTAGTGTGGACGATTCCGCGGATGATTTGAAAACTAGGTTTTGACTTACTTAACGCAAATAGACTGTGCGCATACTTTGTTTTGTTCCGATAGTGTTTTGAATCATGCTTAATGAAAATGCTGCTATGCATTTTTTAACGTAATCAACAGTTATCGGTATTCAAATATTGAGGCCCATATAAACCTTAGGTTCTAAAACAGTTAAAATAATACAAAAGTGGCCGCCATTTCAATAACAAAATATATAAATATCTTCAAGAAGAAATTTGTTTTTATCTCATTCCATTTTGCTGGTTGATTCCTAAAGGAAGATGTTGATATCATTTTTGTTTAAAGTAATATGGTTTCCTTGAAGAAACGATAAATATTGGAATATTTTGGCGGCCATCTTGGAAATACGGCATTCATGTTATAAAGACACCGAGTTGGTGTAACAGTTACAAAAAAGGACTATGCGGGAAAGGTATGTACAAATCTCGACGATATTCATCATTTGGGATGCATTTTATGAAAAAGATTGATAATATTCTGATAGAAAATAACATTTAATTGAAGAAGCGGCTATTTTTAGAATATTTTGGCGGCCATCTCGGATAAACGACCACAATGTTGTAAAAGGCCCACGTTATTTTAATAATTAATTACAAAATTGACTATGTATGAACTATTCATTATAAAATGTCTTGGCGGATTTCAGTATTTTGAATGCCTTTCTATCTAACATATAGACTGTATTTATCCGGATGGCGGCCATCTTGGAAAATGGCCACCGGATGCGAATTTCAAGTGGCTAGCACTTTTTCCTGATTCAGTGACCTGAGGACTTACCATGCCAAATTTCATGTTTGTATCACAAAGTGAACGATTAGGCCAAAATTTCGGAGTTATGCGCCCCACTAATATTGCTTAATTCATTGAGGGAGTTTCATCAAATTGTATTTTGTAGAAATTGAAATATTTTACAAAAAGGGGTATACCATACGATTGTCGATAGAATTCAAACAAGATCGATGACCCTCCATTTTTTTCGTTTTTAGCTGGTAATAACTTATACTTTCGACAGATAGAATATGATAAAATCGTATTTCTAGTATTGGGAAAAAATATAATACTGGAGTACTGATTGATTTTGATATACCACTGCACCCAATCTAATTGAAATATAGATCCTATCTTTCAGTAGGATCTAACGACGACCCGTTGAGGGTCATCTTCTGTGACCTTTCTTTGGACCAATCAGATTTTACTGTGGAAAAGTTGAAAGATTTTTCGCATGCGCACGGGCATGCGCACTACCGTGCACACTACATTTCCGTTTCTAACGATAACTAGTAACCATGGACGCCTCCAGTGTGGTGATTTCCCTACAAAGACAAAGACCAAAGTCCGTTAATTTTGAGAGCAAAGACATGGCATTTATGAAGCAGATAGTCTTCTGCATGGCAGCAACAGTTCAACACGATCAATAAGCCAACCCAAAACAAAGCGATGTTAACTTATAAACGTATAACGTCGGTGGGGAGTCAAAACCTCGTAACTCCAGCCTTTTCAAGCTGCAATTACGAGGTTTTGACTCCCCATCCACGATAAACTATATAATGGCAATGTGAAACAACAAAGAACAGATTCCTAAATAGCTCAGTCGGTAGAGCGTCCGACCCATGAACCTGATGATCAGAGATCGACTGCCACCCAAGCTTCATATTTTTTTCTACTATTTATTTTATATTTTTCAAACTGAAAGTTTCTAAAAATCACGGGTATAAAAACATAATTGGTAATTGTATTTTTATTTCGTTTTTGCAATTTCTAGAATAATTTGGTATGGAAAAATGTAATAAAGATGATTAAAAAAATAGGGGGACCAAAAGATGAAGTGGGCGCGAGGTCCGATCCTCTTAACTACGGATTTCAAGTCGGCAGCTCTACCAACTGAGCTAATCTGACTACTGCAGTAATAGTATAGCTATTGTCAATATATAGTTTATTTATGTTCAAAATTACACAGCGCTCTACTTCGGGTTAGCACAATCATCGCACAAAACTGCCACTTAGTACAGTGCCAGAAATATACCACTTCATTAATAAATGCCATATCTTTGCTCTCAAAACTAACGGACTTTGCTCTTTGCTCGGTGTCAAGCGCGTGTCTATCGACCGCAGCCATTTTGGTGTTGTTGTCAGGGACAATAGACCTGCGTTTGCAACGAGCGTTTTGATTGGTTTGTGTAAAAATAGAAAAAATGGAAATTCCCAGGTCACAGAAGATGACCCCTAATGCGCGATCTTCAGATGTAACATTATGAAATAATGTTATCTGGATTCATTCAGATTGCCACTGCACCACACTAAGAAGTCTACCACTTCTACTCAACAATAAACTGGATGTATATAATTTTGACAGTAATAATTACATTTCTGTCTTATAGACCTTATTGCCATTGGAAGATTCTACACACGAATTTTCAAAGCCGTACGCTAAACGCTCTATGAGAATGCTTTTGTGCGATATTTCCTTCTTTGTCACAATATGAAATAAAAATAATGTAATTTATGCTAGTGTGCAGAAACTATGTAGCGAAACGACATTGTCAGAGTCAGAGCTAAAACAAAAAAAAAAAAAAAAAAAAAAAAAAAAAAAAAAAAAAAAAAAAAAAAACATTGAATTTTCCTCAAAACATTGGAAAATCAAATCGTATGAATAATGTAATAGGAAACAATTTTAACCGGTTAACCGTGACGTAATCGTTATTTCGGTCAAACAAATAATATTTCGTGTGTGTTGTTATAAAATCTCGTAACTACAGCTTAATTCAAGCCGTAGTAACGAGGTTTCCAACAACACCGACGGTTTATCAAAACATAACGTGAAACCCGGTCTATTTTTAGCACAAAATTCGTTGCCATTTGATAAAGCTCGTGATGTTAGCTTTCTCAATCTTCCACAACTCACTTCTTGGCCCTTATACCTTGGTGGATAACCTGTGTGATTTTTGGGAAACGTTAACGCCGAAAATCATCCTGGTATGTTTTGTTTAATTTCCAAGCATAATATACTTTACGGATTTTAACGAGATAGAGTGCACCGTACAAGCATTTGAGGGGACCATTTCCGATACTTACTCGTTCTGCGCCAAATCCCATACGTGAATTCTTCAAACATTCAAGAGAAAGTTCGCTCTTTTCAATGCTTTATTTTTGAATGTTTACAGACGCCACACACTTTATCGCGTCAAAAATTCGTAGAGTGCAATCTGAGAAACTTAACAAAACATACCTTAAAGCCGATGTTTTTTCAGTGTGAACATTTCCCAAAAGTCACATGGGTTAGCCACCGTGTTATACTTACCAAAGCCAATGATAGAGCCGGATACAGCAGCATCGAACTTCTTAATACACCAGTTTGCAGGATCTTTCACAAGTGGTTTAGCGTACTTGGCACGCTCCTCATCAATGATTCTTTTGTAGAACGCATCTTTAACAGCTGTGAATAGAAATGAACCCGAATCTGGATAAAGGGTACATCGAGAATCTAGATTGGTCCAAGCCTGCGGTTAAATGAAGGCCATAGTCTAAAAAGAATCCAATCTACTAACCTGCTATTGCTACTGGTCATAAATAAGCTATTGGAGAATAATGTAGATCTGGATCTGACTTTGCGGGAAAGCAATATGGATCTGGATCAGACTGTGCGTAAAAATTCTGCTGTATACTAAAGCCGACACGGAAGGTCTTCAAAGGCGTCTCATAGAGTTTGATAAACCTTTCTCTCTTATTCTGGTGACAAAACAGTCAACAATTTATGGACAGAATTTAAAGATGAGCTCATTTCTGCCATTAACAAATTCAGTCCACACAAAATGTCCAAAACTAAGTACAGTTCACCTTTGAATGATACTTCCATCAAGCGGTTAATCCGCAAACGTGAAAACTTTATATCATAAGGCAAATCACTCACTTTGTCCTGGCGCAAAGTCTCAGTACAACAAGTTTAGACCACTTGTTCAGAAAGCCATCAGAGATTCCTACTGGAGATTTATCAACAAGTATACTCAGAACATAAAGTTAAGCGCCACTAAGTTTTAAGTGAATAGAATTTCTATCGAAAACTTTAATAATGTATCTATGTTGTCTGACGGTTAGAGTAACCTTGTAGCTATCGATTAAAAACATTTCGGGTGCACGTGCATATTCAGCAAGTCTCATACAATGACTGTAAAGCCAGGGCTCATGCAAAGTGGAAAATCAGCTTTTCTGTCAGAGATACTTACGTTGTGTAGCTCGTGTAATTGTTTACATTTCGATTTAAAACTCAGTCATGGCAAGGCGTAGATTGTCTACAAATGAAAGATGGCGAATAATTGGAATGCGAGATTCTGGAATGTCTTGTAGAGCCATTGCCAGACAGCTGGGGTATCACCACAGTGTCATAACACGTTTGGAACAAAAACACGCACAAACAAACGACGTTAAGGACCGTGTCAGATCTGGACGCCCTAGAGTAACGTCTATAGAGGATATACCATTTTTGCGTCACGTCAGACGTCTGTCCTTCACTAGTGTGCCTGTTCTAAGGGACAACTGGAATACACAAAGGCGGGTCTCTATTTCAACAGCGCAAAATCGACTTCGGATGGCTGGGTATAAGGCACGAAGACCCCTTTAACGTCCAAAGTTACAACAGAGACACATCAATGAACGTCTGACATGGTGTTGAGCGAGGGCACGTTGGAACTTGGCATCATGGCGTCGGATCCATTGGTCAGACGAGTGCAGGATGTTGTTGCATGTCACCGATGGCCGAATTCGTGTTTTGAGACAACCTAATACCAGATTTGCACCTAAGTACGTTCAACCAACCTATCAGGGTGGCAGTGGCTCCGTTATGATATGGGGTTGTGTCTCCTACGGGTGTAAACTCGACCTGGTGACAGTTCCAGGAACATTAACTGGCGATAAATATCGCGATAACATCCTTTTTCCTGTGGTAATTCCACATTTTGACAATCAGCCTCTTCGAACAAGACCAGTGTACATGGATGATAACGCCAGACCCCACAGAGCAAGAGTCGTGGCGTACGTTATGCAACGTGAAGCCCTTACCACCATTCCATGGCCGGCTTGTAGTCCCGATCTTAACCCCATCGAGCACCTGTGGGACATTTTAGGGCGCCGTATACGTCGGAGAGAGCCTCTTGTACAAAATGTGGTTGAGTTTAGAAGCAGCACTGCGCCAGGAGTGGAAGCAAATCCCTCAACACGTCATCCAGAGGCTGATTCGTGGCATGCCGAGGAGGGTGCGTGCAGTGAATAATGCTCACCGATCTTACACATGCTACTGACTAAGATCACGGGTGGTAAACAGAGAAACTAGCTCCAAAAAGAGTCAACGGTATTTTGTTTCCTCGTGACATCCGGCCTCTACCGAGGTAGTTGCATAGAGCGAAAATCTGTAAACAAAGGTAGGTCACGAACCCTTTTTTCTACAATTATTTCTTTTACAACGAGTTTTTGAAACTCTGCTTAATAACACCGAATTTTCTCGTGCACAACAAACTTCGACCATTTCTTCATATTACAGCATCGCCGGATTTCTCAAAAACTCGTTTTAAAAGAAATAATTTTAGAAAATGTGTTCGTGACCTACAAATTTTCGCTCTATGCAACTACCTCTTTTTGGAGCTAGTTTCTCTGTTTACCACCCGTGAAGATGTGACTGGAATTAATCGGATTTGTGTTATCTGACTTCTAAAAACAAGTTTCGTGTCATAGACAACACCGTACATCAGCTGTGACAATAGTTTTTCATGTTTTAAAAAAAGGTGAAAATACATCGTTTACATTTCAAGGTACAAAGTCATTAAAATTCATCACCATCCATGTATTGTCGTGAATTTGTTTAGTCAACATACCATTTTCAACATTGGAACTCAATATTTACATCTCTGTTATTTTTAATTAATGCAGGCTCCTTGCCTTTAAAAATCTTCTGTCTAAAAACTGGTGGCGCTTAACTTCTTGTTCTGAGTATATATTTACTGAAATAGAAGACCCTGATCATGACACTTACAGATACACTAAAAAAAGATTTTGGTCATTTATCAAAAGCCAAAAGAAGGACTCATCCAATAACTCGTCATTGGGTCAAAATGGTATCATCCGATCAGATAGAAAGGCTAAGGCTGACATCTTGAACGAGCAGGTCAATTCGGTATTCACCACTGAACCTGATGGTATTCTATCTGACAAAGGAACTAGTAAGTTTCCTAGCAAGCAGGACATTGTAGTAGATTTTATCCTGTCACTTCCGGTATTAACTGACGGATAACAGGGTGCCGTATTTTTTTGGAATACGTCAGTTAATCACGTGACCAATAACGGCGGCACTACTTTCATCAAGCGAAGGCTTATCGATATCGGGATTGTGCATTGACGAACTTGTAATATTCACAAATAGAATTTGTTGACTTAAATTTCATAATGAAAAAATACTCTATGATAAATTCACCCACACAGATAGAGAAAGATCGAATAGATCGACCTAAAACTGTACAACAATGTTAAGTTTGAGTTTTACTCCTGATAAGTAATCGTATGCGAGTAGGAATCCTGTAGTATTGACCTAATTCTAAAACTCTCTGACGTAAACATTTATAATGATGTAATACACAAGATTATTTTTGACAGTTGAATTGAGTTTATTGGGGTTTTACGCCGTTTTCAACTACAAGGGTCATATCGCGGCGGCTGGAGCACCTAACCGTGGGTTCCTGGTATTTCTCGCACCAGTACAACCACAATATCCAAACCGAGCCTCCAGCTGCTCTCTCACATAGATGATTCACACCCATTGGTGAGAGACAAATGACTTTTGTCAAATGTCAGAATGGATACTGGCCGAGCCGGGGTTCGAACTCGAGACCCCTGGGTTGACAGACTCCGACGTAACCGACTGAGCTATCCGGGCTCGGCTTGACAGTTGAAAGCCGTGCTTATTTGTTTACAACAAGATGAACAGGAAAGTCCGAAACATTTAAGGGAAGGACTTAAATACAAGAAGGGATAGAGAGTGAGATATGTGGTTAGTTATATTTTTTCAAGACGGCTGTAGACTGTTACTTTGGAATTGTCTTCCCACACAAAACCCTTGTCTCCTTGAACTTGATGAATGTCTAAAAATGGACGACATCGGAAACATGATGACACGTTCGAAAACAAGTCGGGTGAATAGAAGTTGGGAGGAAATATGAATCCATTATGGTAAGCTTCATGTTCTTTTTACTTCATTTCAACCTTTTCGATATGTCAAATGAATGTTGAATTTGTTCTTCGTTCAGACGGATCCTTCTAATACCAATCCACATAAACCCCAATCAGAGTCCAGTCGTCGACTTGATTTGAATTTCCTTGCAATTTGAGTTTGCTCTACATGGTTATCTCATTTACTTGTTAATGATAAAAATGAGAGTAGATCTATTCAACAGTCTTCTTGTGACATGAGCGAAAGTTGATGTGTGTTTTTTTTTCATCATAGAACTAACTTCTGTCGCGAACACGAGTTATGCGTCTAACGGTCTTTAGGTCGAAACTAAAATTAACTTCTCGGTCATCAAAGGTGTCCCATTCGTTCTTTTAACGAGAAAGGTTCCTCTTTTTAAACAAATGTTCATAGTGTTCAGGATAAATAGAATAGATGGTTACTGTCTGTAGATGGAAAACATATCCGGCGCGGCTGCGGAAATTTATCCGGTGAGCCGTAGGCGAACCGGATAAATTTCCACAGCCGCACCGGATATTTGTTTCCATCTACAGACAATAACCATCCATTCTCTATGTCAGGGTGTTACCAAGCTTCTATCCAAGCTTAATGTTCATAAAGCCAATGGTCAAGACGGTATCAGAGCACGAGTACTAAACGAATGTAGGAATGAAACTAGTCCTATCCTGACTCACATTTTCATCAGACTCTCCTCCAGGGCACAGTACTTGATGACTGGCGTCTCGCCTTTAAAAAGGTGAGAAATATGATCCTGCAAACTAAAGGCTGGTCCCACTTACATGCATTTGTTGCAAAGCCTTGGAACATGTCATAGTAAGCAACATAATGAAGCACCTGGAGCGTAACAATATCCTTGGGGATTCTCAGCATGGTTTTCGAGCCAAACGCTCCTGTGAGACTCGGCTTGTCCAGTTTGTTCACGACCTTGCGTTAAACATGAAACAGCACTCTCAACAAAAACACAGACAAACAGACATCATTGTTATGGATTTTGCGAAAGCTTTCGACAAGGTACCACATCGACGGCCCTCTACAAGCTTAATTACTATGGTATAAGAGGACTGACAAACCAATGGATTGAGTCGTTTCTTTCGCAAAGATCACAACAAGTTGTTCTGGACGGTGTGGCTTCTAATCCAGCTCCGGTTTTTGCCTGGTGTCCCTCAGGGTTCTGTCCTAGGCCCGATTCTATTTCTTATCTACATCAATAATTTACCTGATAATATAACATTATCTGTGCGCCTCTTTGCAGACAAATGTATCCTCTTCAAGGAAATTCATAACAATACAGATCGTCTCGCTCTACAAGAGGACATTGGCAGACTGGCTGAGAGGTAAAGAACCTGGCTAATGAAAAATTAATGCCTCCAAATAGTATACACTTAGAGTATCACCACACCTATCAAAATCTCAGTTTATCTATAACTATACTCTCCAAGGACAAGTCCTTGAAACTGTTACCTTTACTAAGTACTTAGATCAAATTCCGATCAAAACTTTAGGAGGAGTTGCGCACACAAGAAATTGCTAACGGACGGACGGACAGACAGACAGACGGACGAGCGGGGCCATAACATAATACGACCCTTCGGGCGTATAAAAAATGTGGGAAATGAAGAAATTGCTTGTCACAAGCAATTTCTTCATTTTCCACAATGTTTTCCTAAGCCATTATCTTGTAGGGAGTCAAAAAGAGTCATTGTGTGGTAATGGGTTAAGGCATTGTTCCTTAGTGGAACAATTGTTCCTCTATACATCCACATTTCAAGTCAATATCTAAGTCATATTACCACGCTATGGGAGCCTGACCAGCGGCACCTATTTTTTCGAGCAAAAATGGCGGACATAACAAACCTGCAAGAAATATATGCTGCAAACAAAGGAAGATTTGTCACATTTATACTCAATTTTGCACGTTCATACTCATTAATATTTGAGTACATATATTGCTTTACTACTTTTGATTCTTAAATGAACTTATTAATCTTTAGATTATCTAAAATTGTGCCGACAATCTTCACGATGTGCTGTGCTCATCATTTTAAGCGAGAAATGCTTTAATGAAACACTCAAAAATCACGCTTTACTGTTTCTACTGGTTTTATTTTCGTGTGTGGACATAGATGTCTGTATGACAGAACCTTTGTGTAACTCTGAGTCGTGAGAGATGTGTATTATTAGAAAACAACGAAAAAAAAAAAAACGAAACTACTGTACGAGAAAAACTGAACTTTTTCCCGAGCTATGTCACAATCCACTGTATGGGTAGTTCGTTCATTGTTTACACGATTCAAGTTTGGAAATTCCAGTTTTTTCTGAACGAGTTAATCGAGCAATTGAAAACTGAGAGACGTATCCTAGTGGTCAACATTTTCAGTTAATCAACTGCATGAAGGATTAAATCTCTTTAAGCAGAGTCAATCTAAATGCGCATTTAAATTATTTTAACCCTTTTCCAAAGCGTAAATTTCATTTCAAAAGTAGCTGTTTACCACAGAATTGATGTTGAAAAAATATTTGATTAGTGTAAAATATAGCATTGGAATTATTGATGCAAAAGGAGGAAATGCTGGTTATAAATATTTCCTCTTTTGCCCCAATGTTTGCTCAAGCCTTTTTTGTTAGGAACGTGAAAACCAGGTCGTATTTGGGAAAGGGTTAATATAGTTTTTGGAACTTGTTCATGCAAATTAAGCTATCTCGAGTCAAAGGAATTACAGAACTGTCTTGATGATGAAATAAATGAACAGATAAACTAAATGGTTAATATAGAACCTACTCACCAAAGCATATTCTCGAAATCGACAATAAATATTGACTTAAAAATGAAACATGTCTTTGAAATAGTATTCAATGTATATTTTCTCCTAACACCACTCATTTTCTGTGTGCCTTAGTACTGTCTCTTGTTTTTCTTGCACGCACTCTCTCATTGGCTGGTTATGACCGCGGCAATCGCAAAAATGGCATCGCGTTGCACTTTCAAATTTGATGTCCCGGTTTCGATCCTAGGGCACGGTATATATCCTCTATGACATCTGGTACTTGTTTCATCAAAACATTGAAAACGTATTTCTGACTTACTGATGTCTTACGAAACAACAATCAAATTACCTATGACTTGGTGGAAGGGGCGATAGCTGACTCCTTTCCTAAGCGCGTAGAATGTAAGGCATTGGTACGTAAGACATAAATACGCCTTAAATCCTTTGATGAAACTGGTCGCAGTCTCCTACCAAATGGGTGGACAATCTTAAACCTAAGTGGTATGAGTAGCTTCATTCTCGAAAACATCAAATGTAGTTGTGCGAGAGATGTTGAGAGAATCACAGGAATATGTTGGTAAGTCGTTTTAGCTTTACTTTTCATACATGTAATATAGTGTCGAAAGAGGCAGTTCACCCATTCTAATGGAACATTTTGTAGATTCTAGGCCGCGGCCATAGCGCAGTCAGGTGCTCAAGTCGCAGCGATATTACCATGTACTTTAAATAAGCATTAATGGGGAATGCTCCAGTTTCCTATTTTTTTCCAAATAAAAGAATTCATTTATATTTTGTATGCTGAAATTATATGTAATTACCAATTGAAAAATGAAATAAAAATGGATGCTCAGCGATCTTGTTTGAATTTTATATGCATTCGTATAATACCCCTACAGCGAAAAAATGCATAATTTCCTGCACCTACCCAAGGTCACTAAAATGCTTATAAATGCTCTATAATCATCGTTTAGACCCGAAAACGGATTTAAAGTAACGTCTTACATCTAATAAGAACAGAAAACCCAAAATATGTGCTATTATAAACGCACAAATGTGTAAAACAGCATGCTCGCGTGTTCAGTTCGACCAACGAAGCTGAAGTGTTTCATGCCAAAATTTGCATATTTTTGGAAATATTTCAAGCTCTACTCCATAGACTTTGATAAAAATCCATCATTGTTTTAAGCAACGTGTCCTGGTAATAATTCAAAAAGAAAGTGTATATGTCAGTACACTTTTTAGTGCATTACAGTAATTTTCATCAGCTACACACGAATAAAATGACGTAAAACACTGACCAGTAACTGTGTATACACTTACAACTGTCTTGCTCTAAATAATCGATGTCCATCTTGACGAAATCAGTTTCGCATAATAAATACGCTTTTACCATCGAAAATGGTAAATTGTAATGACGTGTTATATTATTGAAAATATGGTAGCGAATCATATATGGTACGAAACGTTTAATGTTCTACAATAATGACCGAGTGTTCCGAAAAACTGGAGCATTCCCCCCTTAAATCCCAATCATTCCATCGATATGTCTAAACCAATAACAATACAAATATGAGATTTTGTACGCAGTGAACCGTGTATTGCACGAGCGTAAAAGTTTCCATTCACGTGTATTTTTGGACAGGGGTTGATGGAATACTGTTGTAAATACCTATAAAGTACTATGTAGGCCTATATATCATTATCTTGCATAGTTCGTTTCCATAGTCGGTGTAATTTTACGCAATCCAAAATTTTCCGTTCGTGAAATCTTTATTTTGACGAGCAAATAAGAAGCATTCTTTTATTGTTCAGCTGGCGTGTGAGTGCTCAATTTTTTGGATACGACAGAAAGTTTCCAAAAGGTATACACGTGTCCAACATTATTAAATCTATGAGTCCTTATGTATTCCTCTTATGTATGTATTTCCGTGTGATATCCTCTGTATGTCCGTCTCTCTTTCATCTCACACTCTATTCTCTGTCTTCCTATGATTTAAATTCTATACTTAACAAAAGTGAAAACGCTACACCTACTTCGCTTGTCATATTTTTTCCAAATACAACAAGTAAACAATTCAAATGAAAGTGTTTCGCATTGTTCATTGACTTGGTTGTGCTTAGTGCTTTACGTTTTGTGGATCTTAATAACGGGGATGAAAAACGGACCTTTTAATGTGACAAGGGTCCGTTTTTCAGGTGTACAATTTCAACGGAAATTTTACACAATTTCAACTTTCAGAAATTCAAGCAGAAGAATGCAAACCATGCCGGACTGCATGGAATGGTAGTCCGTCAAGTTACCAGTCAGGAAATGTAAAGAAGCGTACATAACATTGTATTATGCGTTTAGAAAATGATGTTTGAAAAGCAGAATTTTCATTGTGTTCCAAAGCTTGAACATTTTACAATGTAATCTCCTTAGAAAATTAAAATCGCTATTGCATGGACATCTGGGAACAATCCTTGTCGAAGAAAGGGTTCAAAAATGCCCTGTAAAGTCAGCATGATGTTGCAAAAACCTCCAATCGAAAACCTTGATAAATTTGTTAAAATCAAATTTCAAATTCCCTATTTGTTTATGTCAAAGGGGGGTAATTCGCAAAATTGACAGATTAGATCATGATTTTAGAGCTTGCCACAAAAGATAAGTGTGATTTTAAGTGTTTTTGGCAACCCGGATATGAATTCCAATCACTGTATCATTTTATTATCATAAAGATTGGTGGAAAGAGAAACAAATGTGGAATTAAATATCTAAACTGATTAACACCAAAGATTTCTATCTTCTACAAATGTATAAAACACTCCGAACACTCGTACAGAAGTTAACTCAAATTACTCGTAAATGAAATTAATTCAATCCGAATACCCGTCCAGTAAGACTAAAAAAAATCGGTACTGTAATGCACGTGTTCGGGGGAATTTTTGGTCTCCGTACAGTGAATAAAAACATCAATATTCAAATTCTAACATTTGCGATCATTCTTAGGCTTTTTGATTTTCAAAGAATAATGTAGTAAGTGTAATTTTGATAATATGACGTGTACCTTAAATATCTGTTTTATTTCTTTTAATCATTTAAAAGGTGGACAAATATATGCATAATTCACGAGCAACGCCTCTTTATCACGGTTGCTTATCGTTTACGTTATGTATGCCAGTCCGATGAGCTAATGACAAAGACAATAACAAAGTTGAATCATAAACCGACCTATTTATGCTTCGAATTTGGTGTTATAGGACAAAAAACACAACTTACGTCCAAATAACTGCTGGGACCGTCAGAATCCACTTCCGTGTCCGCCATTTTGTTTGCTCGAAAAAATAGGTGCCGCTGGTCAGGCTCCCATAGCGTGATTACTATCGTTTAGAAACAAAAGTTTTAAAAATCGTGATCCTTGAGGTTCGAATAGATCTATTTTGAAAAGTTAAAAAGACATCCTTCAATATTCACGTGCTCAATTCAGTTTCAGATGTTTTGAAATGAGATCTCAAAGTGCCGATATTTAAATGTGGTCGGTTATTCCGCGGTTAAATAAAATTTACAATACCATGTGTTGGAAATATGAAAAACGTCCTTGTTCCTTCACCGCTTGTCATTGGTTGAGGTTCATTTGCCTGCCTCTTTCGTCTGCCAATTCTGCCACTTCCGTCAGCACACTGGCCCTGCAATTTGATTGAATTGGATGAACCAATTATCAAACGGCATGAATAGACTTGCCTAAATTGACATGATTTTGTTACAGACGATAGTTTTAGGTGATTGAACGTTTTCATTTCTTTGGGGGTCTTTTTGGGTAGAAAGAATTGTGGGAAATGAAGTCATTGCTTTTCACAAGCAATTTCTTAATTTTTCACAAAATTTGAAAAAAAAAAAAAAAAAAAAAAAAAAAAAACTTTATTTTTGTTGGATGTCAAAAGATGTGGGTCAAATGACACTTTCAACTGTTTCGTTATATAACGTAGGCCGGAGTGGCTCAATGGATTTATGGCATTCATTTAAGCGAGATTTTAAAAGATTTCTTGACATGTTTCTGAGATTTATGGCATTCATTTAAGCGAGCTTTTAAAAGATTTCTTGATATGCTTTTGATAAAACGTTTCTTGAGACCGAGATTCTAAGCGAGATGTTTCCGAGTGTTCGATACTTTATACAAATGACGTCATTTGTATAAAGTATGGAGCATACGGAACGCAGTTGTATATAATAAAGTGGTATATACTTTTTGCCTCTTCGTTCGTTCCATCTGCAGTTACTCTATGGAATGACCTTCCAGCAGACAAAAACCAATACACTCTTTATCATTGTTCAAATCGCGTATCCTTCAAATGTATTCCGTTCCTAGTGTTCCCAAACATTTTCATGTAGGTGAGCGAAGGTTATCAGTATTGCAAACTCGGATTAGGAATAAATATAGCGACCAAAAATGATTTATTTCTTAATCATAACTCTCCAGATGCTATTTGCAACTGTGGACATGCTATTGAAGACGCTGAACATTTCTTATTTCGTTGTCCTTTATATACTGACTGACTTTAAAAACGCATCATTTATTTTTCAAAATATTTTCGTAGTTAAAGTCAACAGGATAAAATTTGTACTTCTGATATATATTTCAACCAATAAGACACGATATCCAATAAAATTTGTTGCAGTCAGTTACCACGTTATTTCGCACGACGTCAACGTGCAAAATATGGATAACGTTTACGTAACTACACCAAAAGTGACCAACTGGATTTTGTTTTCATATTCCATATTCAAATGGCCAGGAGTTACTTTTATTTCTCAATCAATTTGATTAAACAAAAAAAAAAAAAAAAGCCAAGAGACCAAAGTTCGTTGAGCACACTCAAATTTTTGAATTATTCTAAGCGAGTGTTTGTCAACGAGAACGGGCGCGACGTTTAAATGTAAACCAATCGACGATTTTTTACTTTCATTAACGTAGCCAATCTACAGGGATAGTACGGTGCGTTGTGTAATTCTGTTTGATGTAAGTGAAAGAGGTTTCAATCAAATGGATTCGTAAAAAGGATAAGTAGACATTACCGAAAAAGTTTGATGGACAGTCGTGAGCCTTAAAATGAACTTTATATGACGTCATAAAAGTGACGTTTTTATTTAACGCGTTCTTCTGTAGTTTCCCCATATAATTTTGTATTCACCTTATAATCACACCAATGGAAACTGTAATGATATGCTGTACGCACGTGATCTCTCCTTCGTAGATGTTATAGTGAAAACATGGACAAAACAACTATTTTTACATTCAAGGGCAGATAACTCAGCATTTTCTGCTTCAATCAATCAACAGATATTACGTACACGTTTTGAAATATCTTAACAACACTTTGATAAAATGTTGGTCATGACAAGACCTTGCTTGGGTGTATTTTTCAACTTGATCAGAATCTCATATCTAGAGTTACGTGCCCTTGAAATTGACAAAAACTATCGTTTTTCTCTTTATGTTCGCCATAATAGCCGCAAATGCTGACCAATTAAAGCAAAACTTTTACAAAATGTCGATGACTGAAGGATTTTGCATCAGATAATTTTTTGTCTATTTGCAATTCCATGCCTATAGTTATGTGCCCTTGAATTTGCCAAATTGCAATTTTTGACTTTATTTTCCCTCTTTCAGCCACAAATATTGACCATTTGAAACAAAACTTGGACAAAACGTTTTGACTATTAGACCTTGCATAAGCGCAAAAATTAGCTTGATCAGAGTCTAGTTAACATCTGTAGTTATAGGCCCTGGAATTGGACAAAATTGCATTTTCGACCATATTTTATCTCTAATAACCACAAATATTAATAAATTATGACAAAACGCAAACAAAATGTATAGACTTTAAGTCTTTATGTATATGTGATTTTATTTAGCTTGATTGGACGCAAACAGTCTCAGTTATGTGCCCTTGAATTTGACAAAATTGCTTTTTTGACTTTCTTTTGCCTCTTTAAGCCACAATTATGCATGAATTTAGCCAAAGCTTAGACAACATTTTGGTTACTTTAAGATCATGCTTCAGTGTTATTTTCAGCTTAACCGAAAACTAACATCCAGAATTATGTGCCCTTGAATTTTACAAAACTATTTTTTCTGCCTTGATTTTACTATAACAGCCACAAATATTGACCAATTTAGAGGAAACTTTGAAGAAATGCTGGTAAATATAATATTTCATATATGTGATTTTTTTTGTCTGATCAGACTCAAACTTTCGGAACTTTGAGCCCTTGAGTTCATCAAAATTACAGTTTTCAACTTTCTGTTGCCTCTTATATCCACAATTATAGACGAATTTAGCGAATGTTCGGACAAAAATCTGGGTGCTGTAAGAATTTGCATAAATAATTGTGACCTTTAGCTTGATCGAAACGTAACATCCTGAGTTATGTGCCCTTGAATTTAACAAAATGCCCTTTTCGGCATTGTTGTTACCATAACAGCCAAAACTTTTTACCAATTAAGACAAAACTTAAAAAAATATTGGTGACTGCGATATAAGAGCAATTTTTCGCTTGATTGGAATCAAGCTTTCAGATTTATGTGCCATTGATTTAGACAAAATTACATGTTCGGCTTTATTTTTGTACAATTATAGCCAAAAATATTGGTCAACCATACAAAAACTTACAAAAATGTTGGTAACGGTGAAATCTTAAATATATCTATGTGTTTTTTTTAGCTTAATTGGAACATCACGGCTAGAGTAAGTTATGTGCCCTTTAATATGACAAAATGGCCTTTCCGGCCTTGTTGTTACATGTACCATAACAGTCACAAATATTTACCAATTTAGACGAAACTTAGACGAAATGTTGGTGACTGTAAAATCTTGCATAAATGCGATTGTTACCTTGATCGAAATCAAACGTTTAGAGTTATGTGCCCATGAATTTTACAAAATTGCAATTTCAGCATTTTTTTTTCAGTATAACAGCCACGAATATTGACTAATGAAAAGAAAACTTATACAAAATGTTATTGACTATAGGAGCTTGCGTCAGTGAAAATTTCATCTGAATAGTAATCTCACGTTTAGAGTAAAGTGCCCTTGAATTTGATGAAATTTCTGCTTTCCACACAATTTCCCCTCTGACAGCCACAATTATCGACAAATTAAGACAAAACTTTGAAAAAATGTTGGGGGCCATCTGATCTTGCATATATGCAGTTTGTAGTTGATCGCAATCGTACATCTAAAGTTATGTGCCCTTGAATGTGACAAAATTGCCTTTTTGAATTTTCTACCACTATAACAGCCACAAATATATACCAATCAAACAAAACTTTGCTGAATTATTTGTGCTTGTATTATCTTTGACCAGTTTAATGTTCTGATTCCTAAAGTTCAGTTTATTGAATAAATAAACTGACCAAAAGTTATATAAACTAAATAAAACATAACTAGAATATCACTGAAAGTGATCATACCCCCCAAAAGCGCTGTGTTTGTGCATTTTGAGATGTACATTTCCTATGAACTGTGAAATGATCAAATGAGAAAAAGAGCAAACAAAAAAACAGACTGACCAACACATGGTAATGTTGTAAACATTGCTTATTTTCAAAAAAGGACCATAATTCAGTCAAAAATCAATGAACCATGACCAAAATTTAATATGCACATATATGAGAGCCAGTAAGCAGACTTGTAAAGTTTTTATGATATCCATCCATAAGTTACCGAGAAATTGAGCGGACAAGAAAATTCACTCAAGGGTCGTAACTCCATAACAAATCAATGGACCGTAACGAAAATTTAGTATGCACATCTCAACTTAGTAATAAGTTCTCATGTGATGTTTGAACAAAATTGGTCCAGTAGTTTATGACAAAATAGAGTGGACAAAAAATTGAAAAACCGATCAACACACCTTGATTTTGCGTTAAATGGCAATTTTCAGCAAAGGGCCATAACTCATTCAAAAATCAATGAAACATCACCAGAATTTAATATGCACATATTTGAGAGCTACTAAGCAAATCTGTAAAGTTATTTTTGGAATTCGTTCATTAATTTTCAAGAAATTGAGCGGACAAATAAATTCACTCAAGGGCCATAACTCAGTCAAAAATCAATGGACCATAACCAAAATATGATATGCACATTTCCATTTAATAATGAGTTTACATGTGAAGTTTGAACAAAATTGGTCCAGTAGTTTATGAGAAATAGAGCGGACAAAAAATTGAAAAACCGATTAACACACGTTGATTTCGCGTAAAATGGCAATTTTCAGCAAAGGGCCATAACTCATTAAAAAATCAATGAAACATCACCAGAATTTGATATGCACATATTTGAGAGCCAGTAAGCATAACTGTAAATTCTTTTTGAAATCTGTCCATTAGTTTTTGAGAAATTGAGCGGACAAGAAAATTCACTCAAGGGCCGTAACTCCGTCAAAAATCAATGGACCGTGACAAAAATTTAATATGCACATCTCCACTTGGTATTGAGTTCACATGTGAAGTTTGAATTAAATTGGACCAGCAGTTTAGGAGAAATAGAGCGGACAAAAAAACAACAGACGGACCAACAGACCAACGGACCAACGGACCAACAGACCAACGGACAAGCTGACTCCTATATACCCCCCAAATTGAATTTGGTGGGAATAATTATTTACCCCACCCACCTATATTTTCTCTCTATTGAGGTCGTAATACAATGAACGATGTCGTGTTTTTTGTTTTTCTTTATTGTCCGACTTTTGGTTTATATTCTGTGACAATTTAATTTTTCCAAATATCTCGAGCTCTAAGTCGAATTAGTGCTTTTTGAGCTTTGCTCATAGTACAACCTCTAAATATATAAATTATTGAAAAATAATTATGACAGTCGATGTGTATTATTCCTGTAAAGGTACATGTCAAATTTTATTTAAGTATGATGATTATTAAAAAAGTTATGCCCATTTGTAAAATTACGGGTTAGAAATTTCTTAAATTTAAATCATCATTTTTCCTTTTACATGTATTTTTAATTTTACAGCTGTCCATCAAAGATAAATGATTAGAGCAATGTCTTAAGATCATGAAAACGTATGATGGAAACCTCTTTCACTTACATCAAGCAGAACCTAAAAAATGGACATAACGCACCGTACTAGGATTGCTGCTGAGCATCAGCGTCCTGATCAACCGTTTAAAACGAGCTTACATCAAGATCATAACGTACGTCAACGTCAATTACGTAATTGGTTTACAGCAACATTTTCAACTGCAATTGTAGTACAAAAATGTTGCTACTAACAAACTCTTGCCATAACAGTGAACTAACGAATAAGATATTGTGGTTTTCACTACTGGCGATTATGCCCGTGACAGATACTTACAGAAAGTCACCATCAGATCAGGGTGCGTTGGGCCTAGACATGATGAAAAACGGACACCAAAACTTTTGAGTACTCTCCAACAATATATGGTAGATAATTCAAGCCAAAATTGGTCCAGTAGTTTATGAGAAATAGAGCGGACAAAAAATTGAAAAACCGATTAACACACGTTGATTTCGCGTAAAATGGCAATTTTCAGCAAAGGGCCATAACTCATTAAAAAATCAATGAAACATCACCAGAATTTGATATGCACATATTTGAGAGCCAGTAAGCATAACTGTAAATTCTTTTTGAAATCTGTCCATTAGTTTTTGAGAAATTGAGCGGACAAGAAAATTCACTCAAGGGCCGTAACTCCGTCAAAAATCAATGGACCGTGACAAAAATTTAATATGCACATCTCCACTTGGTATTGAGTTCACATGTGAAGTTTGAATTAAATTGGACCAGCAGTTTAGGAGAAATAGAGCGGACAAAAAAAACAACAGACGGACCAACAGACCAACGGACCAACGGACCAACAGACCAACGGACAAGCTGACTCCTATATACCCCCCAAATTGAATTTGGTGGGAATAATTATTTACCCCACCCACCTATATTTTCTCTCTATTGAGGTCGTAATACAATGAACGATGTCGTGTTTTTTGTTTTTCTTTATTGTCCGACTTTTGGTTTATATTCTGTGACAATTTAATTTTTCCAAATATCTCGAGCTCTAAGTCGAATTAGTGCTTTTTGAGCTTTGCTCATAGTACAACCTCTAAATATATAAATTATTGAAAAATAATTATGACAGTCGATGTGTATTATTCCTGTAAAGGTACATGTCAAATTTTATTTAAGTATGATGATTATTAAAAAAGTTATGCCCATTTGTAAAATTACGGGTTAGAAATTTCGTAAATTTAAATCATCATTTTTCCTTTTACATGTATTTTTAATTTTACAGCTGTCCATCAAAGATAAATGATTAGAGCAATGTCTTAAGATCATGAAAACGTATGATGGAAACCTCTTTCACTTACATCAAGCAGAACCTAAAAAATGGACATAACGCACCGTACTAGGATTGCTGCTGAGCATCAGCGTCCTGATCAACCGTTTAAAACGAGCTTACATCAAGATCATAACGTACGTCAACGTCAATTACGTAATTGGTTTACAGCAACATTTTCAACTGCAATTGTAGTACAAAAATGTTGCTACTAACAAACTCTTGCCATAACAGTGAACTAACGAATAAGATATTGTGGTTTTCACTACTGGTGATTATGCCCGTGACAGATACTTACAGAAAGTCACCATCAGATCAGGGTGCGTTGGGCCTAGACATGATGAAAAACGGACACCAAAACTTTTGAGTACTCTCCAACAATATATGGTAGATAATTCAAGCCCAAAAGAATAAAGATTTTTATTTCAACTCAAGAGTCAACGAGGTCACGATTGTGGAACCCTTTTCATACTCAGAGCTGAATTACTTAGAGAAAACTGTCAAATTCCTCAAACCTTCTCTCTTTAGATGGCTATATCTCAGTCATTTAATCGATTTTATTTCTGACAATTTCAGGAAATGTTGAAAAGATGTCAAGCTGTTGTTAAATATATAATACAATTAAGTTGCATATTATTGCCGGATGAACTTCAGTGATGCGTTTGTAAAGTCAGTCAGTATATATTAATTCGAGACTACAACTTTTCCATTCGCTGCACATATTCCATCCTTTGGACGAAACACTATTAATTTTTTTATATGAAATTCTCACATTTGAAGAAAACTCTTTTATCTTTAAAACAGTTCAAAACTATATAAAAGAAACAAACAGATTTGGATAATTTCGTTTTGCAGCCTCACCACCGTTATAGCAGACCATTCTCATCTCCCAACTACTTCTATTCTCTTTTTTTTTCTTAAGAAAGATTAATAAATACATATTTAATACCATCTACAATTCTGTTCTATTGCCAGAATATCATTGTCATGTTTTTCCACGTAGAAAATTGTTGTTTGCAAGTGATCATACATGTATAGCCATTGAACTGTACACACGCAAGCGCTTAGTTCAGCAGGTATACAATGTATGAAAAGCTGACGACTCTTGACCAGACCCCGGTTTCTCGAAAAAACTTAAGTATATTCCCATGAGAACATGCTCAACTTCAAAGATATACTCTCCAACGTTGAAGGGTATTCGATTGAAGTTCACGTGGATTTCATGCGATTTGAGCACGGTGCTCAGATTTGAGGATGAGAACGCACTTAAGTTTTTTTCGAGAAACCGTGGCCAGGTTTGTTAAAAGTAAATGGTCGTATCTACGTTGCTAGAATTTGTGACCAGACCCTCTTGCCAACTGTTGATTTTCACTTGCTGTAAAAATTCCACATGTATGTACATATTTATGGCAATAAAATATGTTTTAACTAGTGGTATATAAATTATAGAGCATTCGGAACAACTCGGTCAATTTTTTCTAAGTTGTTCCTGCAGAAATTGGCCGAGGGGTTTTGTAAGAAGTATAGAGCTATGGAACCACCCTTTGAGCAGCTTCAAAATATTGCTCTAAAGAACCCTTTATCTTAAAACATCTTAAGAAATCTCAAGATATCTTTAAAAAATCTTCTTGTAAAGAACGCTCCTCAGGACAATATCCAATCCAAGCCTGGTGGTATTCTATTTTGATGATTCACATCCATTGGTAAGAGACAAATGACTTTTGGAAAATGTCAAAAAGGACATTGGTCGAGCCGGGGTTCGAACCAGCGCCCCTGGATTTATAGAGTCCGTCATTATCACGTAAGCTTTCCGGGCTCGGCATTTTAGGTTATTGCATTAAGGTTTAAGAGTCAACTATTAATTTACTCAAAACAGCCAGGAGTATGCCTTCATGTGAAAAAACAGCAAGAAACGAACACGTTAACCCATTACAGCACAGTGACACCTTTTGACACCCCCAAGAAAAGTGCTTGGGAAAACATTGTGGAAAAAGAAGAAATTGTATATAGTATATAGCGATCATCGCTAGGCAAGATTGAACCTACCTACGTCTTTATTCACCCTTAGCGGATTTAGTCCGAATTGCATGGTATCGCGATACGCCTAGCGGTTATCCTATATAGGATATACAGGTCTCCAACGCTATTGAAATGTTTATAAACAAACCTTTAACCTATTATATAAAACATGTTATTGTAGAGACGCACGTGCAAATCGTCTCGTCAATATTACATCAAAATACTGATTATCATCGATATGGTTTCGTTTTGATCTGTTTAACCTAAAATTAGTAAATTGATATACATGTATTTCTTATTGTTTGGTGGGAATCTGAAAATCGTGGGAGCACTAAACATGTACAGTTGTCGCCACATCGTATGGCACAATGTTTATATTTTGTTCAAATGTAATTTAACTTTAAAGAAAACATAAACACGTGCCATACGATGTGGCGACAACTGTAGTAGGTTGTTATGAACTAGCAACCAATTAAACGTAGCCTTTTGAACACACTTGATATTTTGTCAATTATTTATGACGTCATTAATGCGCGTTCTATTTCGCGTTCTACGCCGTATGGACTTGGTGAAAAAGAGCTGTTTTTTTATCAAGTTGTCGCAAGTTGAAAGTTCGAAAAAAAAGCAGTCTACTGACGTGAAATTCTGAGCAAAAATAGCTTATCTTCGCGTTTTTTAATTGCAAAAGCAATTCATTTTTCCTCCCATTGTCATAAATTGTTTTCATTTACACACCCTATTACCGGCTATTACTCGGGCCGTTGCAAACCTCGTGCAGTATCATCGATAAATGGCGGGTGTACTGGATAGGTCATACTTTTTCCATTTTTCCTTTGTGTTAAAACGCTTCTCAGCTATATCTTGTAGTGTACTAGGCTGGCCATATATTTGAGTACCTACATGTCAAATATTAGCCCAAATATTCCCCAAACAACAAAATTATTCAACGACAAAGTCGTAACTTCACATATTTTTATGTAAAATCCAATTTCAGTCAATATATTGAGGAAATGAAAAGGTGATCGTTACAATTAAAATGACAATTAGAAAAGTCAATCAACTTTCTTACACTATGTAAGTTGAGAAAACTGTTTGAATTGAATTAAGTTCAGACTGACCGATTAAAATTGAACACTGATGCCGATTTGGCTATCACGAACAGTTTATTGAAGCCGTATGTTCTGTTCGTGATAGTATAAATTTGTACCTCACCAAACTTTGTTTGACTACATGTATAACGATATTTTGAGGTTATTCAACATGTGTTTGTACAATACTGAATTCTATTGGATGAGTACGTTGGAGAACGAGGCTATATTTGGACGAGCCGATAGGCGAGTCTAAATATAGACTGGTTCTACAAACCCATGTTAAATGACCTCCTCACCCATGACTCCTTCCTCAAGGACAGAATTATCAGCAAATTCTTTTTCTGTCCCGATATTTTCACAATACAATCACAATAATAGGGAACGATTTTATCTAATTTACCGTGACGTAATTCAGGACAAACACATTCTGTTTCGTCGGTGATGTTATAAAATCTCGTAACTACGGCTTGATTAAAGCCGAAGTTACGAAATATTATAACAATATCAACGGTTTATCAAAACATAACTGTAAACTCACTCTATTTTTAGCACAAAAATAATTGCTATTTGCTTTTTGGTTGATTGAAATGAAAGGAAAGACGAGACGTACCGGAAAATAGCACGCTGAGGGATCCTGGGTGTCACTGCAAAGCGAATACTTAAAATGCAGCTCACCAGTTGTTATAGACCCGGGATCTGAAAAAAAAAGGGTAAAAAGCCAATAGGGAACGATTTAATCCAGTGAAACATCACATTATTTCGGACAAACAATAAAATTTTGTTGATAATGTAATCAAGCCGTAGTCATGAAAGGACCTTTATCACACCCAACAACCGGCTGCGTCGAAGACAGATGAGAGTCGGCGAAGACAGATTCGACATCCGATGTCAGGTGCACGGCAGGTCAAATTAACCCATTCTTATAAATCAACGAAAGGATGTATGGTATTGCATATTTGATACATACGCGTACAAGTGTTCAGTGCTTCTACAAAATAAACCTTTCTACGTATCCCTCGCAAATAATGCCACAGTTATTGATTATTTCGGAAATTTCCAACAAAAAGTTACGACATTTGACTTCGTGATCGAATATTTCAAATATCTCTCTGTATGTACCAGGTTAACTTGTACACGATTACAGTTAAATCATCAAACAATATCTCTTCCAAATTTGAAGCCAAAATTCTAAACAATTAAACGAACTGTGTGTCCTGAAAGACGACATGTAGTCCAAAAAATGTTGCCTCTGTGGACAGATTGCATGATACGGAGTTGCTGGAGAAGACAAATAGGGAAATATTTGATTGTAGACGTCGACAGATCTGCATTTCCTTATGCAATCGTTGCTAATTAGTTATAGGTGTATAAAATGGATTTGATGGATCGCCGCTACAGAGAAAGGATGCATGACACATCTCTTCCCCATAAAAACAACAAACGAACAAACAACAACAAACATACAAACAAAAAAACCCAAACATCAAATATTTGTTTTAGTGAGATAATTATAACATTTCCCGTTGATTAAATGAAACGCATGCTTTTGAATATTATAAACGAAATGAAAATGTATCGTGGATTGACTGGCTTTTAGCTCCACTGGCCGAAGGCCAGCGGGGCTTATGTCATGACCCTGTGTCCGTCGCACGTGCGTCCGTACGTACAACTTTTTCTTTAAACATCTTCTTCTCCAAAAGTACAGGACCAATTTCTACCAACTTTCGCAAGAATCTTCCTTGCATAAACCTATTCTAGATTCCTTCCGTGTAGAACTTAAATTTCATTCAAATGAATTAATTCAAATTTTCGAAAAATCTTTGATAATCTTCTCCTCCCAAACTACTGGACCAATTTCAACGAAATTTCACCTGAATCTTCCTTGCATTAATATATTTCAAATGCATTCCAAATGTACAGTTTTCCATTAGATTTATTGGAAAAAAATGGTCGGGTGAAACAAATGTGCTTATTGTTTTGCTATATGAAACATAGTGTAATTTTAAGAAAAAAAAAATAATAAGAAAAAATAAAATAAAATAACCACTTATTGGATTTCATTGTGATGAAAATGATTCTTCTTAGGATAGAACTCATATAGATTCCTTGAAGAATTTCGTAGTTTACACGTCTAGAGTCTAAAAGGTAGTGGGGCGATACAGGGCCATCATGACCCTCTTGTCGATATCCTTACGGTCCCGGATGAATGATGGGGAACATAAGGAATAACCCTGCAAATTTAGGCCGAATCACACAAATCTTACCTATTTAGTCTACAGAAATCTCATTTTCGTAGAGATTTATTGAACAAAAGTTGAAAATACAATGACTGTAAAACGCAAGGTAAATAGGCATTGTTTTGTAAAGTTGACCGGTTTTCGTAACCTGTCATATCTCTAGTGTTGAAGAGTATTTTTGTCCAGCATGGCCTAAAAGGTATGGAACAAGCAAAATGGTGGACAACTTGGTTTATACAAATGGAATTAGTTTAAAAATGTCTCTAGGCATTTGCGATTTCTAACTCATTACCGTTGTCAATAACTCTGATTATTTTATTATTAAAATAATTTCATTTATTTTCTCGAGAATTTGTCGTCTGCTATAGGTTAAAGCGCAGTAAATATCAATGTAAACCATTCGCGTATGTTCCGCCTGATTGCACTCGATTCCCGCCAGTAGATGCCATATAAATAAGTGTCTCACGTGCGCTACGGTCTTTCAATTGACAGACTGCCAACCCAAACGACATAGAAAATTATTGTAAGTTAGAATGCCACGTGGAGGACGCAACAACGCTCGTCGCGGACGAGGTGGTAACCAGGCTGCACAGCCACAACGTAGTGTGGTGACGAGGGGTCAGAAACGACGGGCAGCAGAACCCATAGACGACATGGTGGAAGACAGCGTCGAACGTTCGACAGCGGCTGTCTGGATACTGGGTGACTCCATACCCTATTGGGCGGGTGTTCGGGCCAGGGAGCGAGGGACTCCAAACCTGTGTCTCAGAGATGGGCATATCGACTGGCTTGGTGTGAGAGGTCTGGGGTGGACTAGACTAAGAAAGAGCATCGAGGCGAAGGTTCTGTTCTCTGAAGCCCCCAGTTTGATTTTACTTAACTTAGGCGGAAATGACCTGGGTTCCCTAAGTATATTAGATCTGAAGGACGCGATCCGTTCGGAAGTATCGTATCTCCGGGAGGCTTTTCCCCAGTCAACCATCGTGTGGATGGATATTTTACAAAGACGTGTCTGGGGAGGAGTCACCGGGGGATACGACGCGGCCGAGCGGAAGCGTCAGCGTGTGAATAGGGTTGGCCGCGAAATCGTAAGTAAATCTGGTAATTTTGACGTAGTTAAACCGGAGATAGATGCAGCCACTGCATTTTTTCGGCCGGATGGCATACATTTAAATTTGATAGGATTAGAATTTTATTTGGACTACTTAAATGATGTGATTAAAAAACACTTTTAAATAATTTTTTATTGGGGGATAAATTTATGAAATTTATTTGTGGCGGTATAGAAAATCAGTAAAAACGTACGGCAAGCTCAGTTTACTCCTGGGCACCCGGTTGAGACTGGGCTTGCTAGTACACGTTATAGTTGCTTTAGCTGGTAATGTTTATAGCTGGTCATAAAGTACCTTTTTGCTTGACGGAACTTCATCTTAGGACGATACTGGGCCGACCCGGTATCGATATAGAGCGGCCAATCTTATTCCACGCACTATAAAACGTTAAATTTTGGTGTCTCAGCACTATGTTAAGTATCACAGAATTAAATGGTGTCTTGATAGTCTGTCTTGTTTAATCTTTTCGATTAGAAAATAACTCTGATTATTTTATTATTAAAATAATTTCATTTATTTTCTCGAGAATTTGTCGTCTGCTATAGGTTAAAGCGCAGTAAATATCAATGTAAACCATTCGCGTATGTTCCGCCTGATTGCACTCGATTCCCGCCAGTAGATGCCATATAAATAAGTGTCTCACGTGCGCTACGGTCTTTCAATTGACAGACTGCGAACCCAAACGACATAGAAAAATCCCTCCCACCGCTCCCTAAACCTTCACTAGAATCTTTAAAAATTTTCCTTTTAAAAGGTTGGATTAAATTCAAACAGTATGGTTTTACTCAATCTTTATTCGAATGACCATGTATTTCAAAAGCTTTCAATATAAATCTTCATTTGAACATAGATACTCTGTCCAGTTTATATTTACAGGATATTGTATACTCCGGTAACGGCGATCAGTCGTGCCATCGCTGGTATCCTGTGGTGAAACGCTGTTGGTGTCCATGGATCTACAGACGACAGCTTCGATTCGGACCAGCGGGAAATTCAAAGGACGACGCCTTACCGACGCATCCTCCAAAAAGTTTGTTTAGTGCTGATGAACTATTGACCTATCCATAAAACTCAAGAACAAACTACAGAAATATATCATCGAACATTTGCTAGAGATCTAGCAATTCAATAAAGACTGTCGCTCAAGTGTTGAAATGAAGTTCCGTCAATCAAAAGGCCAAAGTTCAAAATCATATATAGCAATATCCCCTTGTTATTGAAATGTAATCTACTTCTGACCAAGACGTTGTTTCTGGGTGTTGGTGCACCCACATCAAGAAGTGACGTTTGGGTTAGTTAAAAAAATCTATTAGGTATCCGCCCCAAAAGTACTGTTACAAAGGTCTCGCCCTAGTACTTGGTGATTCCTTTCTTGCTGTTGCTTTGCTTATTGCGTTATACATGGGACGCTGAAAGTGGGTGAGCTCGGTCACGTTAACATCGCACACATTGCAGAGTTGAACAAGTAACGTGTCTAGTTGTCGTTGATAAGTCCGGTGTGTACAGCAGTCTCTGACCGTGAAGTCTGAAATTCTTGTATTGCAGTGCGTCTAAGTGGACTATAGTCCGGTGCTTGTGTTTTTGTCAATGTCTTGTGCAGTAAAAGTCGATGTACAGCGCCGCCCATGTGGTAGTCCTTGTGTTGGTAGTTACTAAAGTTCTGTATATTGTGTTTGTAGTAAAACACAAGTGTTGCTTTGCTTCGCTGGGGCGGTATAAAAAATCAGTAAAAACGTACGGCAAGCTCAGTTTACTCCTGGGCACCCGGTTGAGACTGGGCTTGCTAGTACACGTTATAGTTGCTTTAGCTGGTAACGTTTATAGCTGGTCATAAAGTACCTTTTTGCTTGACGGAACTTCATCTTAGGACGATACTGGGCCGACCCGGTATCGATATAGAGCGGCCAATCTTATTCCACGCATTATAAAACGTTAAATTTTGGTGTCTCAGCACTATGTTAAGTATCACAGAATTAAATGGTGTCTTGATAGTCTGTCTTCTTTAATCTTTTCGATTAGAAAATAACTTTTTAGCAGCTGATTTTTTTTAAATCCACTTCCAGCTAACCTCTGACGTATTTCCGCCTTCCCAGCTTCAAATAATTTTCTAATCGGTCAAGTATTACCATAATTATTGAACGATTAAAAATCTCGACACAAACACGATTATTTACAGTTTTTTCTTTTATTTCTATCCAACGTTTCGCCCTTATGGGCTTCTTCAGTGATCATAATTATTGAAGAAATTCTTGAATTCTTGTGTCACGTGATACCATACATTGTTTCCTCTCAATAAATGGTCAATTCCATTGACAAGACGATGAAACAAAATACAAATGCAACGTATACACTTGGGCCCGATTGTAAAAAACTTGTGTTAGCACTGACAAAGAGATAAAACACATGTTTTGGTTAGATATCTCTATAACAACAGTAAATTAACCAAAACAGGTATATAATCATTTGGTTAGCGCTAACCAATGTCTATATACCAATGTTTTATAAATAAGAGGGATGATCCAAAAGTAATGTCACAAACGTTGTTTTCGGTGAATTTATGAACGTATTCTCATGCAACTTTAGATGCCGAAAGATTAACATTCGTTTAATACATGCACGAATTTTCATAAAGTTTCGTGTAAAATTACAAAAATAAATTACATTTTTACATAGGGCATCGGTGTCCAGCGCCGCACAACACACGACGTCATTGACGTCAGTCTACTCCTTCTCAAAATATCGCCCTCTGTGTTTAATTAATGCAACATTCGTGGCGTTCGACCCGCTTCATAAATGCATTTTAAACAACTCGTTCAGCAATTCTTTGAATGCATTCCCTGAATCAATTTGTTCTCAGTTGGTTTAGGTCAACATGATAAATTATTCTTAAATTCAGCTTAAGATGCGGATATAGCGCAAAGTAACATGGACGTTGGCGTTACTACCCAGCTCCACATGTCTTCCGGCTCGTTTTGATCTTCAAACGACTCATATTCACTCTCAAAAAAGATTGCACTAACGGTAGACGTCTCTTTCATGAAATGTCCGTTCTTTTAGATTGAATTTATTGTTTCTGTTGCTTCAATCGGCTTTTTTGCAAGCCTTTAGCAAAAGTTCAAAATTGCACGTTGCGGGCATTTATCCGATTCTGCCATTATCCCGAATGCGATTGATGAATTCAAAAAGACTTATTTGGTATTTCAACGCACCGATTTTATTGAAACGTTCTAAAATTGCTTAGAAATATCATGACCAAGCGGCATTTAAATATCAGCTAAATTGTCTTGATTTTTCTTTCACATAATGAGAGAACATAAAGTAATATTAATCTTCAAAAGAATAGTCTAGGGCGTGCGGCGCATATGCACGACATGGATTCTTTTTGGCATTTTATTTTCTCGGATATATAAACAATATTAAAATAATTCAGAAAAGCATGTTTCCAATAGGATAAGGTTGAATGACAAGTCTTTATTTGTATAAAAATACGTCGAATAACCAAACTATAGACACTGTGACATTACTCTTGGATCATCCCTCGTACAACCGGAATATTGAGTTGGGGGTTGAGGATTTAGTCCCCAAAAAGGACCACAAATCCCAGAAAGGTTTCACCCATTGTCCCGGATTCCATTGAAAAAAAATATGGTATGTACATGCATATATGTCAATCTACATTGTTTCCATATGTTATATGGAATCCGACATTAGAAATAACTACCTTTTTCTGAGTATAAGTCAATGCAGATCTGTCGACGTCGACAATCAAATAATTCCCTATCTGTCTTCTCCAGCAACTCCATAAACTCGAATCTGTCCATAGAGGCAACATTTTTTGGGCTACATGTCGTCTTTCAGTACACACACTTCGTTTATTGTTTGGAATTATGGCTTCATTTGGAAGAAATATCGTTGGATGGTGAAACTGTAATCGTGTACAAGTTAAACTGATACACATTGAGAGATATGCGAAATATTCGAGCACGAAATCAAATCTCGTAACTTTTTGTGGGAAACCTCCGAAATAATCAATGACTGTGGCCTTATTTGCGAGGGGTACGTGGAACGGTTTATTTTGTAAAAGCACTGAACATTTGCACGTGTATTTATCAACTATACAATACCATAGATCCTTTCGTTGATTTATAAGAAAAAATCAATTTGACCTACCGTGCACCTGACATCAGTTGCCGAATCTGTCTTCGACGACTCTCATCTGTCTTCGACGCAGCCGGTTGTCCGGTGTGTTTATGGATAAGGCGAGAAATCTCCCTAAAAGGCTCAAATGGAGAAGTCAATTTTCAAAACATGCAAATTGATAATTATTTCGAGCTGTATTGTTAGATGTATACCTTAATCATGTGAAAATGATTTGTACAATCAAAACGATTCAACATGTACAGATAACTCTTCGTTTCTGTACCTACCCCCAAAATTACATTTTCTAACCCCACCGGTATTCATTTAACCAGAATTAAGTTTTCTATGGTTTCATTAGCAAGAATATTTTTGTAAATGTAAAGACAATTTGTGTTGAAATTATAAACCAGTTTTCGTGTTGTCCTTAATGCGCATGCGCATCATTGAAACGATTTTACAGAACTCTTCCCGCCCTATGGCAATTGGTATATGAGTACATTTTTTTAGTATAAAAGTATGTTCCCCCGTGACCCATTTTACCAAGGGAGCCTATGATCAAGCTACACAACATATGTCTATGGGAAACTGGGGCAAGGGGTGAACGATGTTCGCCAGCCCAGGTAAGGTACGTATCCCTTGGTTTTTTGGCGGGAAAGTGCGCACTTAAAGTTATTTGAATGATGCGCATCCGCAATACGAACAAAACCAAAGCTGCCATATTAGTCCAGTCAAAATAGCATGAAAGGTCAAACTAATTCCAACAAAACTTTTTTGCGATATTATCATAGTAAGTAACCTTCTGATGAACACATAAAAAGTCCCGAAGGAAATAACAATCAAATGCTCATAAATGGAAATTTAAATTTCGTAATTTCAATAAATTAAAGATGGCCCTTCAGTTCACCGTACTTAAATATTTTGCCATGACAGAGAATGATGACGTCACAAATGTTAAAAAGTATCTTAGTATTCGGATAGTTTCTACTACGAATGGCGAAACCAACATGTTAAAACGTTGCAAATTTCATCCTCAACTTACATGTAAGCATTTGTTGTATTTTGTAGCTATTCTTAACATGTCAAGTATCCATTATATTTCCCGATAACAAAGTTTATAAAGAAATTCTTCGAAATAATAACACATGATCTCCGTTTTTGTGGCTCTGTTTGCACGAAATGTCATTTTTAAAAGATTTTTTCTATCAAAGCGTCTCTAATAGAATTCTTTTATTTTATAATGCAATGCAATGCATGTAATTTACCCAGGAAAAAACAGCATTACATAAAAGTGAAGAATCTTCGGTCTTTTCATTTTCTTTGAATTTTTAAACTACGGAAGTTCGTTCATATCTTTATTTCCACCATTTTGGTACATGAAGATTTACAGACGCATGAATTAACATAGGGAAAGAAGAACAGAAAAACAAAGTGCAGAAGTAAAGACCGAGTAACATTCTTGACCAGAATTTTGTAGAATAGTGTCATGTAACCTAAGTCTTACCTCATTTAAACTATGACAAGTCATTAAACATTGGGAAATATCATCATCATACAAGATGCCACATTTTGAACATAACTTTTCCTCGCTATACATTCCTATCCTTGATATAATTTTAATGACATTTCTGCAGGGTTTTAAATATTTAGGGCTAAGTTTACTTATATGCCAAAATACACTGTCGCAAAAAGCGGGGTGTATTCTGAAAAATAAGTTTAGATCTGGATTTTGTAATACACTATTGGTCCAATATTGTTTGAATTGGATTGAAATGACGATTTGTGACAACTTTCCATTTGCTAATTTTCGGAAATATACCGTTAGTGTAGAAGTTCTGCAGAAATGGTAATAATTCATATTTGATGATTATAGAATAAATGTCAGGGAAATAACCTGTTTGTGTCGAATTGGCAGACGACATAAAGTTACACATACGTTTTCCAAATATTTGTTTTATGAAATTGTCAGGACTTAATGAACACAACTGCCCAAAAAGATTTAACTATCGCTTTTCAACTATGGTTTGCATATCGAACATTTGTAAAAGTCCTAGGACAATATTAGTTCTAATCAATTTACTAATCCCTTGAATATCTTTAATACAAAAACGATGACAACGTTTTAGCTTAAGTAACTCATTATTTGAAAGCGAGTAAACAATTCGCTTCCAAACAAGCCAAGTTTGACCAATGACATAAATTTGCCACGCAGTTTTTGACAAATGTCTGTAACATTTTCAGAATTACATAGACATTTATTACAATTTACTCCTAAGTGAACATAATTCTCTGTTTCATCAATGGCCTGGTCGCCGATAAACCATTTTCTTTAAGACTGGTTGTACTGGATTTTGCTTTCATTGAACACTATGACTGCACATTTTGAAGCATTATATTCGAAAATCCATTGTTTTGAATAATTATGACAAATATCTATCAGTTTTGATAACCCGTTTTTTGACAAGCTTAATAAAACCACATCGTCTGCAGAGGTGATATTTGGTAGATGAGTACCATCTATAAATATACCAAACGTGCTTCTCTCTAATTGGCAGACCAGTTCATTGATGAAGCAGAGATAGAAGAAAGGTGAGCTCAGCCCACCTTGTCTGGTACCCACATAAATAGTGAATGGGTCCGATTTATAACCTCTATATAATACATAAGATTCAGATTCGTCATATAAACTTTTGAAAGATTTCAGTGTTGGAGTACATACCCCCATTTCATGTAACTTGAAGAAAAGACCATTATGCCATACCTTATCAAAAGCTTTCTTTATGTCTAGAAAACATGCGTATAAATAATTATTGGACTCTTTAGCATAATAAATAGACTCTTTTAGCAAAAATGATGTCATAGAACAGCTTACGGCCTTTTGAAAACCAAACTGAAAGTTGTTTAGAGATACTGTCATATCAGCCAATAACATGGATTCGTATATTTTCAGAATAGCAGACGACAAAGTAATTGCTTTGTAATTATTTGGATCATCTTTTTTTTCTTTTTTCCTCCTTTAAAAAGTGTTACAATAACTCCAAATTTTAACTTTTTGGGAATAAATGAAAATTCAAACATGTAGTAAAGCTTAAGTAATACATTCAGTAAAATTTCGCTTCCGTAAATGACATGCTCATAAAATATACCATCGTGTAAACAAGCTTTATTCCTGTTAAGTGTGACACGGCTTCTCTGAGGTCATCAATATCAAATTGATCGACATCAGAGAAGGTATCCTCTTTTTTAATTGTGAAATAGATTGATTCACGTTCCGGACAAACTCATTATTTATCGATGACGGCGAATATATGTCAGCAAAATAAAGACCCCATTGATTTGCAATTTCTTCAGGATTATGATATGAAAAGTCATTAAATTTCATACGTCCTTGAAAAGAATGAGTATTTTTACTATCTTTTGTTCAGTTTCTATATAGATTCCAGAATGTGCCTGGATCTAGATCAATAGAATTGTCAATAGATTCATTGAGGGAGCGAGGAAAGCCTTTAGCCAAAGATCGATGCCTTTTTCTTAAAGCTCGTTTTGCCTCCTTGTATTTTTCAAAAAAAAAAAAAAAAAAAAAAAAAAAAAAAAAAAAAAAAAAAAAAAAAAACATTTTCATTATCTTTGATTTTACCATGTAATAAGCAATTTCTTCTCTTCTCACGCATTTGAAAGTGAAGTGATTTTAAATCTGCATCCCAGTACGGCTTGAGATACTTCCGGTACTTTGATGCGGGAAATGACTTGACAGAAACATCTTAAACAAGTGCATGTCGAATTGCGATGCAATACAGGAGTCCCCCACCGGATAACAAAAAATCCTTTCTTATAAAATAGCTCCTACTTACTAGATCTATAACTGTATACAAAATTTGAAGTTGCTAGCACATAAGGTTTTGGACAAAATGTCCCAAACAAAAATATAAGGGTAAAAACAACAAAGGGCAATAACTAAAAAAGTTGACATGGCAGGGTAACAGTTCTAATACATGACACCTGTGCTTAATGAGATCTATAAGTGCTCCAAATTTGAAGTTGCTAGCACTTATGGTCTAGAAGATATTTCCCGGACAAAAATGTAAGGGCAAAAACAAAGGGCAATAACTCAAAAAGTGGGCGTGGCAGAGTAATGGATCTTGAACATGACACTTGTCCTTAATGAGATCTATCAGTATACAAAGTTTGAAGTTGCTAGCACTTATGGTTTAGGAGATATAATCCGGACAAAAATGTAAGGGTAAAAACAATAAAGGGCAATAACTGAAAAAGAGGGTGTGGCAGAGTAAAGGCTCTTGAACTTGACACTTTTCCTCAATGAGATCTGTAAGTGTACCAAGTTTGAAGTTGCTAGCACTTATAATTTTGGAGATATGTTCCGGACAAGAATGTAAGGGTAAAAACAACAAAGGGCAATAACTAAAAAAGTGGGTGTGGCAGAGTAAAGGTTCTTAAACATGACACTTCTCCTTGATGAGATCTATAAGTGTACCAAGTTTGAAGTTGCTAGCACTTATAGTTAAGGAGATATGTTCCGGACAAGAATGTAAGGGTAAAAACAACAAAGGGCTATAACTCAAAAATGGGCGTGGCAGAGTAACAGTTCTTGAACATGACACTTGTCCTTGATGAGATCTATAAGTGTACCAAGTTTGAAGTTGCTAGCACTTTTAGTTTAGGAGATATGTTCCGGACAAGAAAGTAAGGATAAAAACAACAAAGGGCAATAACTCAAAAAGTGGGCGTGGCAGAGAAACATTTCTTCAACATGACACATGTCCTGAATGAGATCTATAAGTGTACCAAGTTTGAAGTTGCTAGCACTTATAGTTCAGGAGATATGTTCCGGACAAGAATGTAAGGGTAAAAACAACAAAGGGCAATAACTCAAAAAGTGGGTGTGGCAGAGTAATAATTTTTAAACATGACACTTGTCTTTGATGAGATCTATCAGTGTACAAAGTTTGAAGTTGCTAGCACTTATAGTTAAGGAGATATGTTCCGGACAAGAATGTAAGGATAAAAACAACAAAGGGCAATAACTCAAAAAGTGGGCGTGGCAGAGTAACAGTTCTTGAACATGACACTTGTCCTTGATGAGATCTATAAGTGTACCAAGTTTGAAGTTACTAGCACTTATAGTTCAGGAGATATGTTCCGGACAAGAATGTAAGGGTAAAAACAACAAAGGGCAATAACTCAAAAAGTGGGCGTGGCAGAGTAATAATTCTTAAACATGACACTTGTCCTTGATAAGATCTATCAGTGTACAAAGTTTGAAGTTGCTAGCACTTATAGTTTAGGAGATATGTTCCGGACAAGAATGTAAGGATAAAAACAACAAAGGGCAATAACTCAAAAAGTGGGCGTGGCAGAGTAATAATTCTTAAACATGACACTTCTCCTTGATGAGATCTATAACTGTACCAAGTTTGAAGTTGCTAGCACATATGGTTTAGAAGATATAGACCGGACAAAAGTGTGACGGGCGGACAGACGGACAGACAGACGGACCGACGGACGGACGGACGGACGGAATCGAGGAAACCCATAGTCCCCCAACCGGTAACCGGTGGGGGACTAAATAATATCACATAATTTGGCGTACATCTCAGCAATGACATCTTTATAATTGCCATTGCTCACATGTAAGTCAAAACAGTGTGAACGTAAATTTAACTGATGATCCAGAGAACTTTTATACTTAGTTATCTGTTCATCAGTAACTATCTTCCATTTTAAATTCTATAGACTGAATCAGATGGAAAGGTTACATAACATTTAAGCAATCTTAATTTGGCATATACAGGTCTGTGGTTTGAAACATTTAAACAATCATTATCTTTCAGAATACTACAATGTTCTATAAGGTCGTGTGTATCTCCTGGTATAAGAATATGATCAATTAAAGATTCTGATTTCATATCATACGATATAAGCGTATTACTAGCACCAGCACAAAAGGGTAGCGTATTTGCAGACGCTAGGTTACATGTATGCATAAAACTTAAAAGAATTTCACTTCGTTTGTTTAAATGTTTTGCCTGCATCGTACTATTAAGATGAGCGTTAAAATCGCCCATTAGAAATACCTTTCCGTAACACGGTGGGGATTGTGCATGCTGGGATGGGTAAATCTACGGACAAATTTGCCTCGCTTCAGGTAAGACATTTTGCAATAACTTCCTTATTTCTGCGTCAATTCAAAAACGGTTTGTCGCATGTACCCCGCCTTACTGAGCTCTTTCCTCCGATGTATGCTTTACACGAAACCTTTTATGTGCTTTTTGCTTAAAGTGATCCCAACTGACCTGAAAAACGACAAAAAATCTAATCGTTTTTCAGGTCAGTTAGGATCTATTTTTGGGGAAAATATGGGGAGTTTTCAAAAAAGTAATACACCTGAGGAAAGCGCTCAGTAAGGCGGGGTACATGCAACAAACTGCTTAAAAATTGACACAGAAATAAGAAAATCATTGCACAATTTCCTACCTGAAGCGTGGCTTATTTTGCCGTAGTCGTTATCATTTCGATTCATGGTCAGTTTGGATCAATTTTTGGAAAAATTAAAAAGGATACCACAAATAATCCATGTATCCGAGGAAAGAGATTTTCAAGGCGGGGTACATGCAACAGACCTTTTGGAAATCGACAAAGAAATAAAGGAGTTATTGCAAAATATTTGACAAGATTCGAAATTATTTTTGTCCGTATTCGTTATCCATCCCAGCATGCACAATCCCCACCGTGCGTAACTAGAATACATATTATAGATATCATGCAATTTTTAAATATATTCCATAAAACATTCGTAGTTATGGTTGCTACTAGGTAAGTAAATTTGAAAAATAAGATAACAATTTTCATTTTCAAACCGGATACATATCCCGGTAATTCTACTGTCATCAACATCTAGAGTTTCAACTTGTGAGCAGATCGACCTTTTCCACAAGAGTGCAACTCCGCCTTTTCTTACATTTTTTGTGTAGACTTGTTGACATGTATTATCATACGATGAAATGCTTATACCCATATAATCGTTATGAATGCTATTAATGAAATGGTTTTCCCATGGGTATAACCAGGTTTCAGAAATACCACACACATCGACGTCCATTTTGTCTAAAAGATTGCTTAAATATACGCTGCTCGACATTAGACCAGTAGCGTTCCAAATAAGTAGATTTAAACTAGTCATTATAAAAAGGGTAATGAAAATATTAAATTTGTAATATGTAAACTTATTCATATTAATTTCTATTATAGTTATCATTATCATCTTGACTATAATTGTCATGATCTCTTCGGTAATCATCACGGTGATCATCACGGCGATCACCACGGCGATCACCATGGCAATCATCACGGCGATCATCACCGCGATCATCACCGCGATCATCACCGCGATCATCACGATAATCGTCACGATAATCACGATGATAATCGTCGCCACGTTTATCGTTACGTGTTTCATGGTCGTAACGACCTCTCTTGTGATTGTTTTCTTCTTTCTGTTTGTCTCTTTGATATTTAGACATCCATGGCTTACAGACGACATGACGCGACCAAAACTTTTTGTCTAACACATGTTTACTATTGTAATTGTCTTCAACATTAAGTCTAATCAAAACATTACGGCTGTTTCGAATAGGGAAAATAGTAACCCATGTTACCTTAACACCTCTTTTTTCAACGTAGCGTATAAATCTGTCTGTTGTAATGCTATCGTTAAACCCACCGACGTAGTAACGCTTTTCACGTCGACGAACGTATTGTTGAAAATCGTCGTCATCATCATCATCATTACTTTTAGTGTTGTCATCAGATTGATATCTGTAATTTCCTGATTGTGACGCGTTATCTGAAAGACCATTGTAATTATCATTGCCTCTACCTCTCCTTATCTTTTGATTGTTCTTCTGTTGTTGTTGTTGTTTTTGCTGTGATTCCTGTGGTCGCGGGTGTTCCTTTTGCAATCCAAAATTAGCCGATTGTGTTTGAATCCTTTCTACAGATTCTACATGTATCTCGTCGGTATAAAGATTTGTCCAATCTGATATTAGGTTTCTAACATCTGCATTTGATTCATTTGGCCTTTCACGATTTAACTCAAAACTTCTATTAGAATCTAGTTCAATTTCTCCATTCATGTTTTGTGAAAGTTCCTGATGTATTGTACATGTAGGCTCTGCATCAATGTTTTCGTTATTGGCTGATGTCGGTCGATTTTCAAGCACATTTGCCACAGTTCTATTGTCAGGAATGCTATTATATTTTGAGGATTTCTCCAAATTTCTCACTCTTTTAATGAGTTGAGCATGTTTCTCATTAACTCTCTCGATTCTCTGATTGTCAGCTTTGTTTGAAACTAGATCTTGTATTTTCTTTATATCATTGTTCAATAAGCGAATATCAGTCTTAAGCGAAGCGTTACCATTGCTCTTTTCATCTACAATTCTACTTATCGAGTGTGCATTTGTGCTTATTTCTTCTCTAATTTCAGAATTTTCTCGCTGTAGTTCTATTTCTATCTTTTTCACGGACTCTTTTAAGCCTTTTACTTCTTCTTTAAGGGTTTTTTCCAACTCTGCATTCCTTTGCTTAAGGCATAACAAATCGGCTTTCAAACTGTTCACTACTACCTTGAGACTGCCAATTTCGGCATTATTAACTGCACCTGAGTTTAAGATACTGCTGTCTAAATTAGTACTTTTGTGGGATGATATAGAATTTCTCTCATTTCCCGAAACTCTGCGCCATCTAACACTTGTACAAGGCTGTGTATATCTTTCGCTAGCTTTTGCAACTACGTTTGACCACCATAAATATTTTTTCGGGTTTTCATATCGACTGAGATGTCATAGGGATAGCCCTCTAGCTCTTTCACTGATTCAAATAATCTTGTTCTGATATCATCTAAATCTGCGTAGTCGGTAACAACTTGGTTTAGAAATAAGTCTGTAGTTAGGTTGCAAGATAGATTAATAAGTGTAGACACCAATGAAGAATCATCTTTCTCTCATTGAGCATTGGTAAGTGTGTCTGATTCTGTAGACGTATCTAATGTTCTACTATCTGAAGCCTGGTAGCTATTTTCATTCATATTGCTTGTTGAAGGCACGCAATCTGCAGTAGTTTTGCACTGGTTATTTCCCTTTCTCGTGTTACTAGCCATAGTGAACTTGTAACAGTAAGTTTGATCAAGCAAGCGTGAAATATTTTCGGTCATGCCCTATGGGCACCAGGTGTTATAGTTAACTCATCACCCCACCCACTTTTTCTATGCTATCGGCGATTCACAATGTCATTTCATGTATATCTTACTTTCACAAGTGTAGATTCAGCAACTTTTTCTCTCCAAATAGCCTTCTAACAAATTCGAGTCAGTGTATGAAGCTTTAATACGTTGAAATGTCTCTGTTTTCAAGTTATTCCATCGATGTTTATCGAGACGAAAAAATCGCGTCCATTACTCTTGACCGAAAGTTGGAAAAAACATGTAAACTTAGGGTAATTACACAGAATATTCTCATTGTGTTGTAGTTTTGGTCATATACTCAACGCTGTCGTGACAGATCGGGGTTGACAATATCTTCCATGCATTAAATAATGATTCGAAGCAAGAAAACTTAAGCAACGCATGCTCTTTGTATTGTTAATTAACAATCAAGTGCAATGGCGATGCAGAGATCATATTAAACTCATGGCCAAATGTCATTAGCTCAACAATTAAAAACCACAAATCCATATAATGCAATGATAACTATATATCACGATTCACGGTTTTTCTTTTTATACAGGGCTCACACATATAGATTGTTTTTCCATTTGTAAAGGACAAGATGACAGTTTTTTACCTCAAAAATATATGCTGGAATACTGAGAAAAGGGTATCAATGGTGCCATTTCTGGCTGAATGTTATCAACATAGGTGATAAAGATAGACTAAAAAAGTTGTCGCATATTTAATGGAAGCGTCGAGGATGAGAAATTAATAATTGACATAACTTATTCCGGTTTGAGTTTTACTTATTCCTTTTCATTATAATTTCCATCCAGGGCTTAGCCCTTGGACAAACAGTGCTCAAATGCCATCAGCCCAGAAGTAAAAAAAAAAAAAAAAAAAAAAAAAAAAAAAAAAAAAAAAAAAAAAAAAAAAAGAACAACCGAAACGGTCTAACGACGTCTTGGTCGTGCTTGAAATGGTGACCACGCATGTCCCCGTTCACATTTTGCAAACGTGAAGAAATCGCAATAATCCAGTTATTTATGCCCCCGATAGGGAGGCATCATAAATTTGACTTGTCCGTCCGTCTGGCCGTCCGTCCGTCCGTCTGTCCGTCATTCCGTCCAAAAACTTTAACATTGGCCATAACTTCCTTATTACTTAACATATTCGCTTCATACTTTACCACAACATTCCTTGGTACATTACTTTTCTGTAGGCACATACTTTGGTGACCTTGACCCCTGGATGACCTTGACCTTGAACATAGATTGACCATAATTTAAAATCAAAGCGGTGTCGGGGGCATTGTCATCTTACAGTGACAGCTCTTGTTTATTAGTAATTTCTATCCATTTCGGTCGACAGCATCGATTGCAAATGTGCTGTTGTGGGGGAAAACAGAAAGTTTTCCATGGAAGACGATCTGTTTCAGTTGGTGTAGCAATACTTTAGAATACATAGTAATCCCTATCAGGTTATTGTACTTTTCTTTGGGGAAAGATCTAACAAAAATGCCCTTAGCGTCCCAAAATACCGTTACCATCACTGAAAATGATTAAGACTTAAACTTTCGTTTTTGAGACATAGACACTATCCACTAGCGACTTTGTGATTCATTTTCCTGTTCATAATAAGACGCACTTATACATCTCATCAACGGTGATAAGACGTTGAAGGAATTCATGTTACCCTAAACGTGTCGACATCGCACTTAATTCAGCTGCTGTCATTTTTATTTGCTTTCCGCAGAGCGAATCTAATGTACAGTAAGTTTGCTGCAAGATTGACAAAAGGTCTTCTTTGAAAATATTGACGTGACATTGACGTTTAAACATTGATGCATTAAAGCTTACGAGAATACATACCTAATTAGTCCCAACATTGTATGAAATGCATGCCACAAGAGATGTCCGACTCCTGGCCAATATTGCTGTGGATTACCACGTGAAATATCTAATAACAAAGCCATTTGTTCGACATTATCTCGCCTATTTGAGTGAGTAAACCAGATCTTAGGCTTCATCGCAAATTTTATGGTGGACGCCGCGGGCATCAACTGGGTATCCATACTTTGATTATGAATCATATAAAGATATTCTACTACGTTATTAGTGCAGAATACCTGTAAACATTGACTAACTCATAATATATGTTCTTACCTATTTTAGCGCGACTATTAGAAGAATAGTGGTTGGCTATTATAGTCACCCAGGCGCCTAAGTCGGCGTAATGCGTTGGTTAAGTTTCTACGCGAAAGTTTGTCAAATCTCTGTTTCTATTAATGCTATTGCTCTGAATCTTTACACATGCCTCTGTGATCGTGAAATCAGCCTCTATACAAAGATGCATTACTCCAACATATAACTTTCAGTTGATTTGTCACTCTGATTTTAAATTTAATGGATAATCTTACCCTTTTCGGACTTAGAAATTCTTGGTTAAGTTTGTACGTAAAGCTTTCATATAGCTGTGTTATTGTTTTCTGTACAGCTGTTATTGTCCAGGAAGATTAACCCGGGATATCTGCATATGTAATGACCCCACTTCAGCGACGTTTTGTTAAGACGCTCAACTAAGGGCTTTTGCACACGAAAATTAAGCTGTCCCGGGTTAATTTGGGTGGACAATACTTTCAAACTTTGCACATGCGTCTGTGACCATATTATCAGCCACTAGACAAGGACATGTTACTCTGGCATCCAATTTAATGGAATTTTACCTCTTTCGGACTTAGAAATTCTTGGTTAAGTCTGTACGTGCAGCTTTCACATATCTGTGTTATTGTTTTCTGTACAACATTTACTTTCAAACTTTGCATATGCTTCTGCTACCATAATATCAGCTTTTATGCAAATATCAATTAGTCTGGCATCTAATTTAGTGAAATTTTAACCTTTATAGACTCATAATTTTTCGCTTTTATAAATCTGTTCTCCGACAACTCTTGTTACCTTTTAAATGCAAGTAACACATTTTATATTGTAACGACATAAACAATAACATGTATAGCGGAACTTCCTCTATCGCGAGAACGTATTATTTATCAGGTTTAACCCTGATTAAGAAACTCAACTGAATGGCGCGGAGAAAAATTATCAAATAAATGTGAAGCAACTGAATACACCATTGTCCTGGAGCCTTTTTGAAGACGGTTCCATGTGGCTGTAAACAGAATTGTGCCTCTGTAACATGCACCTCCATTAAATAAAACACATACCTTTAGGGGAATACCGGCGGAATACATAAACACATTATGTTTATGACAATATCAATTTATGGATAAGACACATCATTTATATATAAGACAAGGCTTTTGGCTGATCCTAAGCAAACAAGTGACAAAACATCACCCAGAGTTATCTAAATAGCTTAAGTGTAAGTACATGGATTTCAAGTATAACTCAACAGTAAGTACATGTATATCAAAAATTGCACGATCCGTTTGAAGTTCAATTTTTCTTATAAAATTGTGATTTTCAAGATGGTTTCCGGCAGCCATCTATATTTTTTGTACTTTTCTGATACTCGTATACTGTATTTAGCATCAGATTCGGATTCAGCATATACCAACCAACCAATAGATATACATTTTTTTCACGAAATTAAGGACAATTTGACAAAAAACTTTATTTCACCAGTAGCGTTTGGTGGCCATCTTGGATGTTTACGGATTATGGATGTTGTCCCAGGTTGCCATTTTGGCAACAAAGCTAGATCTGCTCTACAACATCCTTACAATGCATAGAAAACATAAAACTACATTGTAGTCGACATTGCAAGGTTGTCATTTAGGACATAGAGTAGCGTCAAACGGACCATCACCACACTCGGTACGTTTTGCAGCAATTTTCAATGGCTCCTTTTTCGTGACTTAACATTTTTTTTTAATTTCGACAGTGAAAAGTCTAGAATACATAATATGACAACATATGATCAAAATAAACTTAATGATTTTTTTTTATCAAAAAGCAACATTGAAAATAGTATAATTTTATAGATCTACACATCTATAGTTATGAAAAAGTGGGTTGGTAAGTTTCAATTTCTTTTATAATTTACATATTTTGGGGGGATTTGATTTTCTTTCATAAGACAGCAAAATCATTTATTTCAATAATTCTTATGAGTTGTAAATGTATTTTGCTTTTGTAAATTATATATCATCTCTTTATATGAGGTTACCATTTTTCGCTAAAATTTTATTTCAACAGGGCCTAAATTCATCGGCAGATTAAACAAATTGCCCCGTCTTTGGATGTTTTGGACCTCTTTTTTGGAATGGCCCAAAGGTCAAACTTTATTCTGGAAACAAATTTATTTCTGTTTGAAATTGTTTGAGGATGGGTGCAAAAATCGGCTATTGTGCTGCATGAAGACGCGATCGGTTTTGAAATCCGCATATTCTTACGGTGGTCGACATTTTCTGCAAATTTAGATGGCCCCTTTTTGCATGACATGGCAAATATGTCTCGAATATATCCTGCGACAAGTCTAGAATACGTTACCTTATGACTCAGTGCCAAAATCATTTAAAGGCAAAATCTGGAAATTTGGAAATATTGAATATTCATGTATATAAAAAAGTGGGTGGGGTAAATAGCTATGATTTGTAGATAACAAAATAATCATGTTGGGATGTTTTGTTTGAAATATCTGTAATTAAGATAGCAAAATCATATTTATCACCATTGCTTGTGACATACAGGGGATACGATGTGTTTTATTCAAGAAAATATGTGATCACTACATATTACTTTGATAGTTTTGCCAAAACCTTTTTTCAACATGGCCTTAGTTGATCGGTCGATTTCACCAATTTCCGATCATCGGATTTTTGGGACTTTTTTTTCTGGGACGGCCCAAGGTTCATACTTGATGCTGGGAACAATTTCATTTTGGTTGGAATTTGTTTGAGGTTGGGCAATAAAATCGGCTAATTTGACTGGACTGTATGATGTCAACACTATTTATCCTTGTATTCGTAGAAAGTGAATTGCAAATAAAACAAACAGAAACTTAATTTTACGTCTATGATTACCGGTACCGTAAGAAAATGAAACCATTTAAGTGGTACAAAAATCAAGAAATAATTTGCACCTATAGAACTTAAATGACATAAAAGCGGTATTCGTTTCATTTTTCTATCCAACTAACCATAAAGCTTAATTTCGTTTCTAAATTTGTAAGTTTTAACAAGAGGCACAAGAGGGCATGAATCGCTCCACTGGCTAAAGTAAAAGAATTTTTTCATGTTTTCTTGTAAGCCTCACACTGCCAATAATCCCCGGCATGCCACACCCAATAAAGGACCACCCAAGGAACATTTCTGCCAAGTTTGTACTAAATTGACCAAATGGTTGTTTTTTAAAGAGTTGTTTCTTGATTTCTCGAATTCTGATAAGCCCCGCCATGCCACACCCACGTTAATGGACCAATCAAAATGTCACAAACAATCTGAGTAAAGGGCCACCTAAAGGACATTAATGCCAAAATTAGTCTACATTGGCTGATTGGTTGATTTTTAAAGAATTGTTTTGTGATTTCTCTAAGTCTGATAAGCCCCGCCCTGCCACGTCCATATTTATACATCAATTAAAATTCTTTGAATAGTTTAAGTAAAGGGTCACCCAAAAAACATTCCTGCAAAGTCTGGTTAAGATTGGCCCAATGATTTGAGAGGAGAAGGTTTTTAAAGATTTACTTTGTGAATTCTCCAAGTTTGATAAGCCCCGCCCTGCCACGCCATTGTGCACTCATCAAAATTCTTTGAACATTTCAATTAAAGAATCTCCAAAGGAACATTTCTGCCAAGTTTGTACTAAACTGACCCAATGGTTTCAGAGGAGAAGATTTTTAAATAATTACTTTGTGATTTCTCGAAGTCTGATAAGCCCCGCCCTGCCACGCCCACATTTATGAACCAATCTAAATTTCACAGACAATCTAAGTAAAGAGTCACCCGAGGTACATCTCTGCCATGTTTGGTCAAAATTGGCTACATGGTTGATTTTTAAAGAATAAGTTTGTGATTTCTCTAAGTCTGATAAGCCCCGCCCTGCCACGCCAACAATTATGGACAATCAAAACTCTTTCAACAATTTAAGTAGACGGTCACCCAAGGAACATTCCAGCACAGCTTCGTCAAATTTGACCCTCTAGTTTGATAGGTGAAGATTTTTAAAGAAAAAGTTAACGGACGCACGGATGCACGCACTTACGGGCGGATGCACGCACGAACGACGGACACAACGCCATGACAATAACTCGCTGGCCTTTGCCCAGTGGAGCTTAAAATTGACCCATCAAGCTGAGCCCTTTACATTTCTCGCCTTACCATAGAGGTCCTTATTTAATTACACCGACGTTTTATCAAAGTATAAGATAAACCAAGTCTATTTTAGCACAAAATTAATTGCCATTAATACACGTATGGTTATTGGTAATAAGAATTCACTTGAAATAGTGTTAGAGTATATCAAGTAAATCGTGACGTAATTTCGAACAAACAGTAGTATTTCGTCGGTGTTATTCTAAAACCTCACAACCACAGCTTAATTGAAGCTGTAGTTATGAGTTTTTTCTTATAACAACACCGGCGGTTTATCAATATATACAGGAGGACCAAAACAGTCCTTAATCGCTCACCTGAACCAACTGGCATCAGCCATAGTCTTGTTTGAATTCATTGATATTTTGACAATACGACTGAAAGCAAACTTATGGTCACCAAACTTGTGTCCAAGTTTTGTCTTAATTGGTCAATATTTGTGGTTGTTAGAGTAATGACAAAGTCAAAAAGAGCTTTTTTCAAATTAAAGAGCAGAAAACTCACTTCTAGTCCAAATATGCTGAAATTCAAAATAATCAAAGATCTTCGAATAACCAACATTATGTCTACGTTTCGTCTTGATTAGTCAGTAATTGTGGTTGTTGCGGTAAAAACAAAGTTGAAAATAGCAATTTTGTCAAATTCAAGGGCCGATAACTCTAGACTATTTTTATGTGAACAGACCTAACTTCGAAATAATTTGAGATTCAAATTTCAAAAACGTTGTATCAAAGTTTCCTTTTTGATTGGTGTATATTTGTGGTTATTACAGTAAAAACGAAGTTGAAAACGGCAATTTTGTCATATTCAAGGGCAGATTACTCATTGATCCGATCAGTCTAAAAATCAAACTCATCCGAGATTATATGGTCATAAACATTATGTCAAAAAATTATATTGATTAGTCGATAATTGTAGTTACAAGAGTGTAAACAAAGTCGAAAAACAGTGAAAAATGGCAATTGTGCCAACTCCAAGGGCACATAACTCATGAATTTCACGTCTTATCAAAATGAAAATCGGACTCGTCCTAGATCTTACTCTCCTAAACATTGTATCGAAGTTTTGTCTTGATTGGTCTTTAATTGTAAAAGCTAGAGAGTAAACAAAGTAAATAAAAAGCCGAAAAATGGCAATTTTGTCAAATTCAAGGGCAAATAACTAAGGGCTTTTTGGTCCAATCAGACTGAAAATCGAACTCATCTGAGATCTTATAGTTACCAACATTGTGGTTAAGATTCATTTTGATCAATATTTGTAGATGCTAGAGTGTTAACAAAATCAAAAGGGCTATTTTTGACATCCAAGGGCAGATAAATCCAGACTTCCAGGTCCGATCTGACCCAAAATTAAACTAGTCCGAGAGCTTTTGGTCATACATGTTTTGATCAAGTTTGGTCAAGGTTGGTTAACATTTGTGGATGCTAGAGTGTTAACAAAAAATGTGAATAAACGGACAGACAGACAGACAGACGGACGGACGACAGACAAAAAGCGATCACAATAGCTCACATTGAGCACTCCGTGCTCAGGTGAGCTAATAACTGTAAACAAAGCCTATTTTAGCACAATATTCATTGTTGTTACACACTTCAATGTTTTTTTCAATTACATATGTATAGTAGGCTCACGCTATCGTGAGCAATTTACGGAAAGTCCAATATCTACCTATAGGTAAGAAAAAATGATGAGATGAACATTTTGCTTTGTAAATTATGTTACGGTATATTGCTTTCTGTGGCAAAAGCACACTGTTTACGATGATACTGCGAGTCCGAAAATGCTCACAATATCAAGTTTTAGTTATAATCTTCGAAACTGTCCGTCATCGTTTGACCCGTATATTAACATGAAGTGGTGCTATGACCAACAAATCTGGATACCTTCATTGTCTTTGTAAACGACTATCACCCATCCACACGGTGTATAATAACGTGACTCAGAATTTTCGATAATCTTCAATGTCTTTTTTAATACTTGACAAATGTGAATTCGTTTTGAATCAGAGAATATGGGAAAATGCCAGAAATAAGCTGGAGGTGTTGGATTTTGAAAAATCAACTGATAAAAAAATATTGAAGATAAATCAAAATGTTGGTTTATCTTCAATTACTTTTTTATCAGTTTATTTTTCAAAAATCAACCTCGTCCATCTAATGTGTAACGTCTGTCCACATTCTCTGAATTCAAACCGGTCCAGTATTTACAAAATTATGATTTTCTTAAAATATTGTATCACGTGATTATCCACCGTGATCCATCATATTCACCAAGTATCAAGTGAACACCACACCACTATTACAACTGTATAGTTTGTGATGGTATGCTTTAGAGTATTTAGCCTACCAACAACTGCAGTTGTGTTTTCCGATATCTTAACTTTCTAAGCATACCAACAACTGCAGTTGTGTTTTCCGATATCTTAACTTTCATTATCAAAATGTTGGAATATCTAGAAACGCATCAGTATGCCGTATTTCACCGTTTACATAACGTTGTTGATTTGCTTAATTGCAAACTGTTTTCAGTGAAACATGTGAAAATAATGGTGTTTTTTTTCGATGATTTCTGTTTCTATGAACAGCTATCTGAGCCGCGTTCTTTAGAGCGAGATTTCTTGGGATATCTTGAGATTTCTTAAGATGTTTTAGGATAAAGCGTTCTTTTGAGCAAGATTTTCAAGACGATCACTGCGAGTCGCCATTACTCTATACTTATTTCGGAACCCCTCGGTAAATTCTGTAGAATATATATGGGAGAGAATTGACCGAGTTGTTCCGAATGCTCCTTGATTCAAAAACCGCGGTGTTCCGAATGCTCCATACTTTGTACAAATGACGTCATGATGACGTCATTTGTATAAATATGGAGCATTCGAAACAGCTCGGTCAAAGTCTTTGTCTTAAAAACGCTTTATCAAAAACATCTTAAGAAATCTTAAAAAATCTCGCTCTTACCCCCCGGTCCCACTGAGCCCGATTTAATCCCGATTTCGAAAATTTCAAAATCGGCACGAAATCGGCGTACTTCGGGAGAGTCGTAGTACATCCTGATTCAAATCGGCACCAATTCGGGATCAAAAATAAATCGGGACAAAAATTTCAACATGCACAAATTTTTCTCCCGATTTCGAAAACCGTGGCCAAGTCGGCACACCTCGGTGTACGTCGTATTAAATCGGCGTTCTTCGTAGTAGGTAAATCGGCGTTATTCGGCGACTATATCGTAGTTATTCGGGATACACATCTCGGCGATGAACACCGAATAACGCCGATGTACTACGAGCAAATTCCGATACTCGCCGGTGAACTACGACGAGTAACACGAATCGTACCCGAGGTACATCGATCTACAACGAATAACTACGGGCTACTAGGATATTATCCCGAAGTACTGCGAGGTACCCCGAATTCCGGAAAGTATAAAAAGGTTAATCAACTTTGAAAACATAGGGTTAAATTTTATCAACTATATATGACGTAATTTCGGACAAATACTAGTATTTCGCCGTTGTGGTTCTAAAACCCCGCAACCACAGCTTGAGTCTGTTTTTTTGGCATAAACTAAATTGCTATTCATTCAGTTCTTAACCTTTAAACAAAACCATTCGATGCACTGTGACCATAAAAGCGGACGCTTGACAGAATTTATATTCGTGATGAGTCATTGATCAACCAACCTGATCCTGATCAGGATCCTGACCACGAACTTGAAAATGGAATCGATACTCAGGGCACCATCATTAAGAAAAAGAAACCATTCAAACATATTGATCTGACAGAAGATGACTTGATTGTAGGATAACATAGGTTTTGCGAACAATATATCGAAGAAATAATTAAGGCTAATTGATTATAAAAATGGTGGTTACTTATATATTAGCATTTGCTTCTTTTGTCTTAATGTTTTCTCAGATATTTTCTAATAAGGACATAGGGGAGACCGGGGCTAGTCCGCCCTCGGGGCATGTTCGGCCAGTGGTTCTGTAGAGCCTCTGGAGAGAGATAGAGAGCCAGGAACAAGATTGTTATGTCACTTATGACAAAACCTGATCGCAGAAAAGTTTTTGGTCGCATTGAATAGAAAAAACATAGAAATAAGAACACGATTCTTATTTTTTGTTACTGTAAGTAAATTTTCCACATTTGTGTAAAATTTCAATTATAGTAAGATACGCCGTGATTTAGATTTCTTTTTTGTATTTTTATGAAGACAATTTAGTCCTCTTTCATATTAAAACTTAAGATGCCGATTTCATGTCATCTAAAAGAAGATGTAACGTGATGTTCCACGAGGTATGTCTGGGGCTAGTCTGACTATTGGGGTCGGGGCAAGTTCGCCCACAACCAAACATGCCCATGAATAAAAAGAATGATCTCGGTTAGAAATGCCATTTCTTGACGCATCTAAATATATCAATCGCACAGACGTAGCTCTAATAGAAGCGTAAAAAGCGGACAAATTTAAAACCACTGGCCGAACTTGCCCCGGCCCTCGTCTTGTTATCCCAAATGCCCCCTTTCTCACGGTGTTTGGCAGTTAAAACAATACTTTTTTCAGTTTATACCTTCATTTGGCAGTCTCAAACAGATTCATAGAAATTTAAACTGTCTAAAATTACTATACAATGAATTTTAGCTCTGAACATACCTAGCCCCAATAGTCGGCCGAACTTGCCCCGTGCACGGGGCAAGTCCGCCCACTACGACCAAAACTTTAAAACTTGAAATATTCTTTCTTGAAAAGAAACATATAAAAATGATAGATGCGTGTGGAAAGGCTATCACTTGTAGAACTTATATATGTAAATTACACCCAACTAGCTTTCATAGAATTAAAAATACGAACAATCGAAAAAGGGGGCGAACTAGCCCCGGTCTCCGCTACAAACAAGGTCTGGTTTGGGAAATGCTTAAGCCACTTTCGATAGTATCCATTTTTATTTCACACCCGAAAGTAGTAAACCAATCACATCACCCCATTCGTACCACGTGAGTATACAATACCTAGAGCCGTATTGCACGCACGAGATAATTGCGTGGACGCACGGGATTCTCGATATTCCAAAGCGGCTAGATCGATATTGTACGATGCACTGGTTGAACTGTCCAAATATGCATTGCACTCATTTGAACCCTACAAATATCGATTGAACCGTACAAATATGGATTTTTTCCCAAATCGAGGCTGCGATACAAAATATCCATATTCGCACCGAAGAGTAATCTCCCTTAGTAGAGTTCTCGTCGGCAAAAGCAAAATTGTGCATAAGAGTTGAATGTTTGTTTCAACATGATATTTTGAATTCACTGTCCTAAACAAGACATAGCTTTGATTCTGTGATTGAAAAAACACATTGGGAATACATTAAGGCAAAAGGAGAAAATGCTTTTAAACATCTCAAAAGAGATTTTTTTCATTTCAAAACATTTCTGAATTGTAGCGCATTTAATTTGCAGCAATGATAAAAATCACACTTAACCCTTTCCCAAACAAGACCTGGATTTGATATCCATTAAAAGGCTTGACAAAAAAAGTTCTAAGAGAAAAATATATTTGCCGTTTATCAGCAATTTCTCCCTTTCTGTCAATGTTTTCATTGTTGATTTACGCATGCCATGATAGATAGTTTATATGACAAATTTCATGTACATTTCACACTATCATATGACGGTCTATTCAATCTTTTGAGACAAACATAAATAGATAAATATAGATTTAATGTCAAATGCCATGTATATTTCACTGTGTTAGAAATGTACATGTAGCCTACATTTTTTTTCAAGACTTAGGCCTATGTTGTTTTTCTTCCTTTTTTATTTCACGTTGGAATTATATTTAAAAGTAATTAGATCTAGATCTTAATTGTTATACAAAATTAATCTTTGTCATGTTTTGTGTGAAAAAAAAATGATGTGAAATAAAGAGGTCATTTAACATGTCTTTGTACAATACCGAATTCTATTGGATTCGTACTTTGCAGAACAAGTCTATATTTAGACTCGCCTATCGGCTCGTCCAAATATAGCCTCGTTCTGCGAAGTACTCATCCAATAGAATTCAGTATTGTACAAAGACATGTTAAATAACCTCATAATATCGTGTCAACAGCTCATTTAATCTTGCCTTTTTGAATAGGGATTTTATCTGACAATACTTTTGACTGTTTTGCAGCCTATATAGGGCAGGCATCTATCTATATTTTCCTGGCTTTCTCATGCTATTAACAATGCGTCTATGAAATACACCCGTAAACTCACCAGTACTACACTGATCTGAATTGTCAATGGGGGTCAATTTCATCAAGTAAACCGTGACGTAATTTCGGACAAACAACAGTTATTCTAATGTCGCTTTCTATTGTTGGCATGTGGCTACTCTAATAAACAAATTCCAAACTGATTTTTTCTGTTGAATTAATCATAATTTATATACCAAGTTTACGAAATCGGGACAAAATCGCGACGAAAATGTTCAAAATTCGTAGTAGATCGGATCTGTCGGCGTATGTCGCAGTAACTCTGTATGTGTCGCAGTACATCGTAGTTAGAAATCGGGACAGTCGGTCTAGTTCGTACTGTTTCGTAGTAACTCGGCTCCTAATCTCGTGGTACTTCGGAACAAAATCGGGACAAAATCGTTGTTAATCGTATTGCATCGTAGCATTTCGCTGTCCATCGGGAACTTACCGCTAAAAATGGGATCAGCGGAGAAAATCGGCTCAAATTCGTAGTAAATCGCAGACAATGTGCCCTCCCGAAGCACTACGACTATTTTGGAAATCGGGCTCAGTGGGACCGGCGGGTAAAGAACGCGGCTCTGGTCATAGCTATACAATTCTTTGAAATGAATGTACGTGTATAGATATGCCGTTCTTTAGCTATTTTGAGACAAATATTGACATATATTCAACGTTCTTTACTTTTGCACTGCTTGACAGCTATCTAGACGTTTAGGTTTATTTGCGTGAATGTTGAAGTCGCTATACAATTATCACTAGCGTAGCTAGCCGAAAATAAACTGTACGTAAAAAACCGGCACATACTGCTAGGGTGGGTTTTGATGGCATCTCCCAAATGTTGATGCTGATGAAATACATACTAAAAGCCCACCTGGATCCACGAATGATCATGTCCATTCGTGGCTCCTGGTGGGTATTTGGTATGTATTCAATGGCGATTCAGGTCTTTATTATAAGGGAAAAGAAAACAAATATCCACATTTTTAAAAAAAGTTTTTGTGATGTGTATACAAAAGCGATTTTGCGTATGGGTTACTACGCCTGTGCGAGTGAAATAACAAAGATCGTTGAGGGGCTATATCTTATTACACATACATTCCCACATGCATACATAAACATAATGCATACACAAATCATTATGTTCATATACAATTTAAAGTGACATTTCAGAATTTTTTGTCATAAATTTTACTTTTATTTTTATCTGAAAGAGCATATTTCCTTATGAAAATTCTGAAAATATCAAGCCAAAATATTGCGCCGTTTACGAGAAATTTATATTTTTGTGTTAAAATTTAACAAATTGTTGTGGACAACAGTTCGGATTTATATGCAATTTATCGATTATGTCTCAACTTTAAATGCGTGTTTCTCGCTAATTGGCAACAACTTCAAATCAAAGTACTGACAGTACTGTTTGGAAGCAATTTTTTCAAAAATGTAGGCCTGTCCAGGCCCCAGTTTCTCGAAAAAAACTTAAGTATATTCTCATGAGAACATGCTCAACATCAAAGGGATACTCTCCAACGTTGAAGGGTATTCCATTGAAGTTCACGTGGATTTCATGCAATTTGAGCACTGTGCTCAGATTTGAGAACATACTTAAGTTTTTTCGAGAAACCGGGGCCAGAAATAGAGTAGTTTGATTAGGTACTTTGATTATCCATTTGAATACCTTGAATACTTTGATTCGTAGAGTATTTTGATAAAGTACTTTGATTATCCAGAATACCTTGCATACTTTGATTTCATGATGGAGTTGTATTTATTTTTAGCACAACTTCATGCATATTAATCGTTTGTGTAAGCTGAATATATTTCATAGTTCAGTAAACTCGACTGACCCATTTACAAGGAAGGCCATTGGACTAATTCTTTGAACCATAATAAAGCAAATTACTACGTGGATCTTTTCATCTCTCAGAGACATGATTAATTGAATGTTTCATTTTCAGTCACACAATTCAATATCTACACATAACTTCAGACTTACATATTGAATATTCGAAACCTGTTACCTCATTAATCTTTGCTTTTGATAGAACTATTTATAGTGAGGAAGACCGGAAGATGTTGTGTGGTATGCAGAGAATGGTAAAGTGCAGAGACGCATGGCTGCTAAGAGAAGCAAATTTGGAAAATTTGCTTCCAAAAACTAATAGTATTTATACTCATTAGAATAACCAATCTTGGCATCAAGACATACTTTAAAAAATTGAAATTGGAATGAAATGTCCCTTTAAATGTACGTGATTTTATAGATTTTTAAAGTATTGTTATCAATTCAATTCATTTAAGAATTATTTTTTGAATAAAAAAAATTCGAACAGATATTTCGAAATTTTTGTAAATACTAGACCTGTAGTTCTGTTTAAAGAGAGCGTTAAATTAAAAAAAATATTTCTGTGATTGAACCAGTATGATTCAAAATACTTTGATCTAAGTTTTCATTTACGTTACATTCAAAGAAAAAGTATATTCGTCCTCGATAACAGAGAAACCTTGAGACTTACAAGTTGGACAGAAACGTAATTCCTAATCAACACCAAGATCTTTTGCATCATTAATTTATGCGAAGAACATCTAAAATTAGCAAACATCAGATTAGTTTGTATGGAAGATCAGTACTTAGATAATATTCTGGATCTAACAATGATTTAAAGTACGAGTATTCATAATGTTTTGACTTTGATGAATTTTCTATGTCACATATACCAAAATTGCTCGTCATCACCAACTTTATAAAAGATCCAGATGTGACCAAAAACCGTATGTAAAGGGTAAATTTTTGATATTTGAAGACCAATTTTTCTACCTGCTTCTTATTATTGCACTAATACGAGGGGCGTTCAATTAAAAGTGGTACTAATGGTCCACCATACCTAACGGTTTCATAGAACTAGTGGTGTTTGTGGCTATTTGACCGGAAAATTACTGTCTACACTTGGTCAAAATTTGAGAAAAATTCGTTGACTCTTTCAAAAGTTATTGAACTTTTAAGTTGGTTCAGTCATATACACTGGCTTATTCGCTGTGCGGGAAATGGAAAACGAACTTAAGTAGGATGTACGGGTCTACATTAAAGGTCGCATAGGCTTTGAACTATCTGCATCACATGAATATAATGAACTATATCAAATTTGTGGACATTCGAACGTTGAATATACGTCAGTTTTTAGGAAGATAATAAAAATTAAAATTGGTAAAACTGGCCTGAATGATGCCCCCATCTCAGGCAATCCGGGTAGAGCTTGTACCAAAGCAAATGTTGCTGTAGATTCCGACATGAACGAACAAGACGCATGGTTCAATGTGCAAGAAATAGCAGATAAAATTGGGTTTTCATCGGGGACATGTTAAACGATTTTGACGTAAGGGTTGAAACACGGAAAGGTTTATGCCCATTAGGTCCCCCAAATGTCGCCTAAAGGACTGAGAGCCACCCATGCAAAAAAATATTTTGAAATAATGCAGTAAATGCAAAAAATGTGGACTTTCTGAGCTTTATTATTAATATTGAACAATCATTTACTATTATGAGCACCAATGGCATGCCATTTACAAGCAATGATTGCGAAAAGATCAGGCAAGGTCCGTAATAGCCAAAAAATTAAAAGCGCGGCAAAAGTTTTGTACGCGGTAATTTTCAAATGTAACGGGTGTATTGTTCAAATTACTGTTTCAAATAGTACCACTATCGCTGGTCATCTATACACGAAATGTGTGTCGGCGAAAGTAAATGAATATCACGAAAAGAGCAGATCTAGGACCGGGTAAAGAGGCATGTACCAAATCTATGACAACGGAGATGTCCGCAGGTGCCATCTTGTCCAAGACTTCCTGAAAGAGACACATGCTGCACAGCGTCTTTATCACCCTTATAGCCGGGCCTAAGTCTGTGTGGCTTTTTTGTGTTCGCCATGATGACGAAATAAGCCTCTGGTCATCGGTATAGGTCTTCATGTTCCATATGCAGTGCAATTTACCAGTGTCTGCGGGGTGTTCCAAAAGAAGTCCATGTATTGGCATATAAGTAATGGATCTCAAAACTTCAGAAGTGTGTGGGTGTCATAGAGGATTACTTCGAAGGATTAAAGAAATTTAAATTTGAATTGCGACATAACTATGACTTATAGAACCCCAGTTCCAAAATTAATTGAACGTCCCTTGTAGAACATGTAATAACATTGTTTATGGTATCTACTAGAATTCATACGAAAAATAACCAACATTTTATGCAATTTGGCATATACTGAGTACAAAGTGGTAAACGTTCACATTCATCTAAAGCTAAAAAGTCACATGTATTATGAGAAAGATAATCAAGCCTCTTACGTATGTATAATTGTAGATCTACTTTCTATGTTTTTTCAACACATTCAAAACCTCAAATTTGAGAACCGTAAAATAATATTGATTTCACAGTGGCGTCAACAATCTTAAACATATTTACGAAAGGCATTGTTCTGAAATATTTAAGTAGACGGAAAATACATGTAGGCCCTATAGTTGATTGCATTTTTTGCTTGTAATGACAGCATTAAATGTGTTTTGATCAACGTAATGTACTCGTAAAATAAATGCCTAAATATTTGTAAATTGGTAAGCAGAATCAGAAAAGAAGATCGAATAAAACGTCTATCTTTTATTTACGCCGCCACTCAGCCAATCAGAGCGTCAAATTTGCGATGATCCAAGTACTTTGATTAGCATAAAAATCATATACGGAGTATCAGAAAAATGCGAGTTTTACATTCTCCATCCTTTCTTGCAAGTTAGTCTTCTTCGAATTAATTCGGGAAAGAAATACTCACCAGTTACATCTCTAAGAACTTGAAAGATAACGAATGTAACATCAACACGCGTCGGTGGCTCATTCGGCTGCGTCCCTACGATAGAAGTAGGACCTGCTGGACCTGCTACAGGACACCTTTAAAGTAAAAAAGTTTCTTTATTACAAATGTCAACAAATGAGCCAGGATCACACTTGAGACAGCTATGATTCAAGATTAGCATGTAACTAAGAAAAGTCTGATCAGGGTCAATCCTGCCCTCCTACAGTTGTTACAAGTCACAAAGAAGCCGTTTGACGACAGCATGGATCCTGATCTGACTGTGCGAATGCACAGACTCCATGTTGTTCTCAAATGCAATAAAGGACGTATTTCCAGATCCAAACTTAAAGATAGTATGACGTCGCGCACGGTATTGCGGCCCTAAAATGTAACGTCAAATAATTAAACGCATAACGTTAAAGTTTTTGCGTAGACGGTTGTGTTATTTTTTTAATGTTTATTCAATTTAATTCATAAAGACGGGACACGTATTAAGTAGAAAATTATCCATTTCGCCAAATGAATCAATCAGAAAGTCTTAAGGGGGAATGTTCCAGGTTTTCGGATCACTCGGTCTTTACTGTACATAGTAAATTAAATGTTTCGTACCAATGTGTTTCGCTACCATATTTTCAATAATATAACACATCATTACAATTTACCATTTTCGACGGTAAAAGTGTATTTATTATGCGAAACTGATTTCCTTAAGATGGAAATCGATTATTTAGAGCAAGACAGTCGTAAGTGTGTATGCAGTTACCACTGTTTTGCGTCATTTTATTCATGTGTAGCTGATAAAAAATGCTGTAATTCACCAATAATAGCGCTGACCTATACATTTTCTTTTTGAATTATTACCAGGACATGTTGCTTAATACAATGAGGAAGTTTTATCAAATTCTATTATGTAGAACTTGAAATATTTCCAAAAATATGCAAATTTTGACATAAAACACTCCAGCTTCGTTGATCAAGCTGAACACGTGAGCATGCTGTTTTATACATTTATGCGTTTATAGTAGTACATATTTTTGGGTTTCTGTTCTTATCAAATGTAAGACGTTACTTTAAATCCGTTTTCGGGACTAAACGATGAATACACAGCATTTTATTAGCATTTTAGTGACCTTGGACAGGTGTAAGAAATTGTGCATTTTTTCGATGTAGGGGTATGTGATACGAGTGCCTGTAAAATTCAAACAAGATCGCTGACCATCCATTTTTATTTTATTTTTCAATTGGTAATAAAATGTAATTTCGAAACTCTATTATTAGGAAAAAAATTAGGAAACTGGAGCATTTCCCCTTAAGACTAAGTCAATTAAAAAGGTTTACGTCAATAAATTTATTTCCATACGGACAAATTCGAGTATCTTTTGTACATTGAAAACTCTTTGATAAACTTAAAAATAATAAACAAGAAAAAGATGATATTTCCACATTAAAGTTAAAGTTTTGTTTAAATAAGGGAACTACATGAAATATGTTTATTTCAAAATCTGAAGTGTAAAAAAGTTTTCAACGACAAGAAACAATCTCAATCCAAACACTTTTTCTATAATAACCGTTTCGTTTATAATTCTTATTGATTTTTCTCTATATATTACAGAACTAGAGAAAATATTTTTTTCTATATCAAGATTGGTTGCGTTTTTGTCACTTAATGTCATAATATAAAAGACAATAGTGATTTTTTTCTGCTACTTAATTCTAATTATTACACAGCGAGTTGGTAAGCAGTTGGGATAATTTGCGTGATCGGCATCGAAACATTACACCCATTCAGAAATTCCCATAAGGATATGCACATGCTTGGAATTTGATGAAACTTGGTCTGAAGTTAAGAGTTTGTTTCACGCGACTTTTCCCGAAATACTTTTCAAAAACTCATTTCTGGAAAATATATTTCTTGGAATTCTAATAGTCTTGCCTAAAAAGGAGGTGCCCCAACCAAAAGAGGGCATTTTCACTATAGCTTATTATATTCTAGCCATATATCCCAGATAGTAGAGGAAACTGGCTAACGTCTAGTTTTTTGATAAGCTTCTAAATAAAATTGTCACAAACTTCAGTTAGAAACAAGATGTGTTTGTGAAACACAAATGCCTCCCCCCCCCCCCCCCCCCGAAATGGCAAGTTTTCAGGTTAAGGGTTGATAAGGTTTAAGGAATGGTTTAGAGGAAGGTGCATATTGCATGGAACAGATAAATATCATTGAAAGATTGAAATTTGAGCTTTGTATGTATATTCTTTTGGAGAAAATACCAACGTTAAGTTTTCGGACAGACAGACTGGCGGACGGACACGAGTAAAGCAATATGCCCCCGATCTCTCGTTACGGTGGCATAAAAATAGAACGGTCAAAGCTAGTATTAGCTTACTTTTCTATGTATATTATCAATCAATTTTAATTTCACACCTAGATTTAATATATACGGAGAGGCAAAAGAAAGTATACACTTTTTTTCGATATCTCTCTTAATTTCCATCATATCGACTCAAAAATTTGTACTATTTATTTCTACTCATGAACCAATAATAAAATGTTGTAAGTTTTGCACAAAAGCGCTTGATTACCCATACTCTTGTTACATTTCGATTTTTCAAATTTTCCACGTGCGACTGAGTGGAGCACCAAATATTGCTGTTAATTCGATTTTAATTTCTCCATTCTTTTCCACATCAAACCACAACGCTATTTTTTCTAACATTATGACACTTTTCTCGATGGCTGGTAGAAATCGATCGATATATCCCTTTTTGCAATTAAGACCCATTTTTCTTTGACGCAGCATAATACGAAAGAAACGTGACACTATAGATAAATTATACACTCAGTCATATAACATAGGAACATTCTGAGCAAATTTTATCAAAATCCGTCTATAGATTTAGAAGGAATTGTGTTAGATAACTTGTTATGCTCCCCGAAAAAATTTCGGGGGAGCATATAGTCGCCATGCTGTCCTTCCGTCCGTCCGTCTGTCCGTCCGTCCTTCCGTCCGTCCGTCCGTCCACAGCCAGATCTCAGCATCCCTTGGACCAAATTCAATGAAACTTCACAGGTGAACTCCTGGGGTCAATCCCTAGGGACAGTTTTCTCCGTTTCTTGATTTGAGGCTGCGTCATGGAAAAAGGGGCCTTAATGTATAAATTAGTTTTTCTCTAATTTCTCTTCATCTAATGGGCAGAATTTAATGAAATTTTGTACTTATGTGATGAACGAGATGTTCTAGACTATATTCTATAAATAATGTGTGTACAAAAAATCCATCATAGGAAAAGGGGGCTTAATGTATGATAGTTTTTTTTGTGACAAACACTTATTCGGGGAGCATAATCCGTCTATGACGGCTCTTGTTTGTATCAAGCTACTTTTTCCACATGACGTATCGTAATATGGAAAAGCGCTAACAATATATGCATGGTCCTAGGTGAATAGGCACTTTCTGTAATCTTTTTACCCAAATCCGTTCATAAATGTAGGGATTGTGTCAATGGGGATTGTTGCATTGATTAATTGATTGAATCCCCTTTTTCGATGACGCTGTACGCTGTGAAAAAACTTCCAAACCGAAGGAAGGACATATAGATGCTTACCATTTGATACCCATCTATTTATATAATGTTATCGACTTAAAAATCGTACATGATATGGTTGTTGGAAGAGATATCATGACTTTTCCTATTTCCATTTGTGGAAGAGTCGGATAACGATCCCACACGACCGACCCTCATTATCGAGGTCTCAGGAGCCGCGACTAGCTTTTACATTCTCTTCAAAAAGATTAGGGGAAAGCATGGCGTCTGCAGCCGCCACCGTTTATACTAAGCCATACAATACAATAAAAATACAAATATTTTATTGCATATTTCAGGCCACCGGCCCATAATATATAATATTACAGTTAAAAATTACAATAATATCCAATGAACATAATATAATTACATTTTATATTAACATCAATAATCTTTAAACCTTTCCCAGACAGCTAAATGTTATTTTCAATTTGGAATCTGCTGCTGACGAGCGAAGTTACTGAATGTAAGAAATGTGAATAACATAGCACAGAAAGCATTTAGGCAAAAATGAGACATAGCGCAGAAAGCATTTATGCAAAAAAGAGAGGAAATGTTTATTATCATCATTTTCTTCTTTTGCCCAAATGCCTTCCCTCTTTTCTATCAGATACGCCAAAACCAGGCCTTGTATGGGAAAGGATTAAATGCAATATTGTTTAGAAATGTCTTGATTCTTAATTCGATACTATGAAAGATGATATATCTCATAGACCTATACATGTAACATTTTATTCCCGATGTAAGTCTATCTGCCTGCAAATAACGGATAATTGTTTATAGTATGATGATTATCTGCTATGTATTGTAACAATAAGCATACATTTTCTCTCAAGTGCTGTCAAAACATAGTATATGGTATATGAAACTAATGAGCTTCCTAATGGTTACGTCACAGTTTGTACCCATCAAGAGATAAAAATCATTAAATGTTGTTCCCTTTTTGTACCAACTGAATAAATATTGTTCTCAATTCGTCTGTATTTTCGACAGTGAAATAATGCATGATTTTCACAATCAATATATCTACTATTTGATAAATTCATACAAAATTAACAAATTCGCTGATCTACGTCAATGTTTTTGTGTCTGCCTAATTCTATTGCTAATTTATGGTTAAAACAACTAAACTTGGAAAAGACTCTTTTGAACTTGAAAGGTAATTCCATTGTCAGATAACGCTCGACATTTAATTGTGTTTTAAAATGCTTATAGTGATGACATCTGCTCGACGAATCTATTGAACTATGCCAGTATTGAGTATAGTTGTCAATTAATCTGAGTCGGAATTTTTTTTATGAATTGTATGGAGTTTCCAACATCTTGAGAAATCCATACGAATCCAAACCCATACATAAATAATAATTTTCTACTCATGGACGCCCAATTATTTCGACCAACATCATCTTGCCTTTTTAATATTATAAAACAATTCTTTGGAAATCTAGAATTATTCATGTCTAACATTTTACACCAATATTTAATACAATTTGTCATATAAGTTATGCATAATGGTAAACGCCCACATTCGCCTAAAACTACTGCATTATTGGTTGTCTTATTTATACCAAGATATTTTTTTTGCAAAAATCATGATGAATTGTTTCTATGGTTTCAATGTACTGGTAGCCCTAAACTTGAGAAGCATAACAGAGGATTGGCTTTACAAAAGAGTCAAACAACTTAAAATATTCTGTATGCGGGAAAAAAATCCAAAATTCTTTTGATATTGTTTTATCGCCATTAATGCTTTTCTTGCTTGAGTTGTATAAAAACCCATAAACTGTCACTCACAGCTAAATACACGACTTCTCAAGATGACATATAGGCCTATGGGGCCGGGTGTTTTCCTTATTTCATTGTTTTCTAAACTGTTAAATATTATGTATACAACACACAGATAAGAGACTAGGCTCCCCAACTAGCACCTTCACGGTGCTCTGTTTTATCAGTTCTACATCTTACTCGGTTTCAGTCAAATGGAGCCTAGTCCAGGGACTGCACATGTCTCTATGATTACTTACTTTACTTACTATAGACAGGTAGGCCAAAAAGTTTACATCAAACAAACGGCAATATTCGGAGGCATTTAATAATCGTAATAAAATATATATATATATATATCAATCGCTTTCTCAGAAAACGTGGAAGAACCAGGGTGTATACTTATTTTTGCCTCTCAGTATATATTTAATATTTTATAGGTTTATGACTTGATTGTTCACCCCTCGACGACTACCCTTCATTACCAGTGCTACAGTACATAATTGCTATCCATTCAACGAACGCAACACATTCTTGCTTACAATAAACATCCACACATGAGCACATGCCCGGAGAAGTATCGCAGCCCAACATGTCAGTTTTTGTATATCATCGGTGGGGAGTCAAAATCTCGTAACTCCAGCTTATTCAAGCTGTAGTTATGAGATTTTGACTTTCCACTAACGATATGCACTTATAAATTGAAAAGAGTATGATATTGAAAAAATCACGATCTTACTGTTAATTTGATATATGTGACCCATCACGCTAAAAGGGACCTTATAGCAAGTGTGAAAAATATCGACCCTGGTCAGTCTGCGCATTCCGCGCAGCCAGACTAGGGCCGACACTTTTCACTTGTATGTACTTTGTATATCTGAAATGTTTTCCCAAACTTACAATATATGTTCATCTTTCGCATACAGTATCTGGTTTACCTGCTCTGATTCTGAAAAGTTTGTCAAAATTTGGATTTTTGGAGTTCGGATAAGGTCCCTTTTAGCGTGACGGGTCACATATACATGTTACAGTGTAATGAGATAGACAAAGACGCTTGCGTTTCTTTTCCTTCAAACAACTTTTTCTCCGAAACTACTGTAAAAACCATTACAGGAATCTTTCTTGCATGAACTTCTTCCAAATTCCTTCAAAAATGAATTCCGCACAGAACTTGAATTTTGATAATTTAAATTAAATTAATTTGTAGAAGAATCTTTAAAAAATCTTTTTCTCCAAAATCACTGGTGGTGAACTCGGACAAAGCGAGGAACGTTTTTTTGCGAATACGAGGTACAGATACTTCATGTTTAAATGTGCGTTTAAAAACCAGTTTTACTAGTTTGAGCATGTACACAACGATTTGTACGTGTTTATCCGCCCAAAACAATATGGAAGAATCGGAGAGACACTTAGAGGCTAGTATAAGTTTTGTTATTTTATTTCTCTGACTGATTCTGAAGTTGGTATGCACCGTTCCGCGATAAATCAGTCCCCTAGTGATTGTTGCTATTGTTCACAAACAAAATCCAATATGGCCGCCGCGGATGCTGAAGCGACCGATTGTTTATCTTCTATTTCGGAGAATATTTCTATATTTTATCTACCTGACCACAAAAAACATGCTGATCAAATTTTAAAAACAGGACAGAATTACTACAATCAAGGTTATGTTGATTAATCCGGAAATCCAGGCGTGAAAGTGTCGCTAGTTGCTAACTGCAGGTCGAAGCTCAAAATGAAAGTAGGATATGCATCCTTTCCCAGTGAAATGAGGGATGAGGAGATCGTACAGTCACGTTGTACTAGTTAAGTATGGTAAGTGATTTGATTTTAAATCTCAGAACTATAGAGTTTACATCTAAGCAGTTTTAACCAAGTCTTTCCAACGCCAATGATAAAGTGAAAGTGAAAGTAGGTTTCAATGAACTTTCCTTCCATCCAAGCCAAGGTAGCAAATTGTCAACATTGTCTGCGCTTTATTCTACGAGATGTAAAGAAGATAAAGATCATATTTCACAAAAGAGGCTGATCTTTGTTTGTACTTATTGCCAAATGAGATTAATCAGTTATTTACCCCTTTCCCAAACAATTCCTAGCTTGCATGAGTAGTATGCAGGATGTTTTTTTTAAGAATAAAAGTGTCTATTTGTATACATACATGTTACCGGACTAATTGCTTGTACACTGCTAAAAGCTATAAATTTATCCGGTCCCGGACAGATTACCTATAGCCTACACAGCTGAGTTTTGTTTGTTCAGAACCAAACAATTAGCCATTAATACTATAATTCAGGGGTTTCCTTCCATGGGGTTAATGAGAAAACAAGTTAAAACATAGAAAATCCCTTGCCTACTTTGTCTTTGGTCCCAAAAAATGGACATCTGGTTGTCATCTACTAAATCAGTTCCATTTCTGGTTTTATGGACTCACCAGAAGGTCCCTCTTAGCCGAAAGGTAACAAAATAAAAAAAAACTTAGCTAACAGCTCAGCACAAAATTTTCATTTATTTCCAAATGACAAAAAGCTATATCTACAGGTTATATGATATTCTGTTCAGACAGTTTAGTAACCTCATTTATATTCAATGAAGATATTTTTATGGATAAATGGATTTACAACACATCCACCAGTAAGAATGCACAAATATCTCCAATGCATCATTTATAGCGGCTTGTATGGTTCCGTACAAATATGGCTAGTTATCCGGTTCCAGACAGATAATATAAATGACTTATAGTCTGAACCAGACAAACAGCCACTGCCTTTAAAAATTGTTTAGTGAAAATAAGAGATTTCTTTAATTCAATAGTTTTAAATGTGAATGCACTCTGGTCTTTCAACCTGGATCAGTTAGTTTGATTGTTGTTTGGGATAGGGATAAGTGATTAGAATTATAGTATTTTTCAAATCTTTGTTATTTGAGGTCAGGATTGATCTTTTTTCAATGATATTTATTGCCATTGTTATTATAATAAGTTAGGATATTGTGACTAGATAAATATTAATAGTATTTTTTGATAGTATAATGTGGAAAGCATTTGCATGCACAAATACCATGTACATGTATATTGAGAATTATCTTTCAAATAACAGGTGAATCCATGCTGAAGAATTCAAGACACTCTCATGCTCACTTCTCGGAAACGTATTTATGGATTTCCAGTTCTTCCTGAGAATCTATTGTTTCATTGGTAAGTTGTAAACATTAATATTAATATTATCTTGATGAAAGTCTCTTTGTAGGAAGCAAGATATGGCCAACATATGGTTCTACATTTTGGTGTTAGTGCATAAAAGCATGAACAAAATTACAGTTGAAGGAAAAATGCTATTTGTAAGCTAAATATTAATTTAAGGTAGTACACCCCGAATAAGATATTTATGTGACATCGGATTTTTTCGTGAGACACATTCATTACATATCCAAACTTATTCGGTCAACGTAAATTTTCAGCGGTGAACGTTCCCCCGAATGTTTACAACCTGGACCAAATAAGTTTGGATATGTATGAATCTCATTAGGGATGTAGTACCTTAATGACCTTTGATATAACCTGATTTAAATCCTTTTCCCAAAATATTCTATTAAGGTAGGTGACCAAATTACCCATGAAGCTGCAAAGGAGTTTGTGGTGCTTTGTCAATTTATTTTGATGTTGAAAGCACACACAAAACATTAAACCCCATGCTCCTGACCCCAAATCATATGACATAGGATTTGAAATAACAAAAGATTTTTATAATTACAAATGTATTTTTGCTGTTCATCATATGCATTGCTGTGTTTGCCACATGTATCAGTTGTTTTATCATCAAAATTTGGGATTAAATGGCCCCAGTGTGTTCAAAGCAGTTCTTGTTTACAAATAAATATACTTTGTGAGTATGTTTATTTGCAAGTATTATTCTGAAAATGGTCAAAAGTTAGAAAGTTTAGTGACCTTTTAATGAATTAACACTCATACTAACTGTTTTGTGTTGTTTTTTTCAGATTGATCTTCTATCAAAAGGAGTTGAATGAAGGTTTAACCAATTTATCAAGTAGACCAAACAGTGAAATGAAGCACATTGACTTGAATTGTTTTGTGCATTTTTATTTCAAAAAATAAAACAAGTGTATGAAAAAGCAATGGTGGTGGTACTTGAATCAATGGCAAAATTATCACATGTACAGCTTAAACCAAGGGCGGATCTAGGAATGGGGTCAGGGGGCCATGACCCCCCTGGAATTGGTCAAAAATTGAATTTTGACTATATAAAACATATTTAACACATATTTAAGCCATTATTTGGGCTTTGACCCCCCTGGAAAAAAATCTGGATCCGCCCTTGGCTTAAACCTATTTTATTAATCCTTTCCCAAATAATACCTGATTCTGAATAAATATCATTTTGAAAGGCATAGAGAGAAAAGAAGAACATGCTGATACTCAACCTGTTTTCTACTTTTCTTTGAAGGCTATTCATGTTAGTAGATTTAGATCTAGATCTACATCCGACTTTCTCCACTTAGTAGATCCAACACTCTCAGTAATTTTATGCCCCGCGTCCATTTACAGTGGCGGATCCAGGATTTCTAAAGGGGGGGGTCGAATTTACATTTAGGGGGGTTCGTTTTCCTATTAATATACAATTTTGACTGCATTTCTGCATGAAAATGAAAGAATTGGGCTTCAGAGGGGGGTTCGTTTGACCCCCCCCCCCGAACCCTCTCTGGATCCGCCACTGATTTACAACTAACATTCAACTTGATTTCTACTCGGGATGAGCAGCTGGAGGCTTGGATTGAATGTTATGTTCGTACTTGTATGGAAAATGCAAGAAGAATGATTTTGAGTTAACCAGTTGCAGCATCGTAACAGAGAAAGTGTTTCACCTTTTCCCAAACAAGCCCCGTTTTGACGTCCCTAATAAAACAAGTTTTGTTAAATATTGAGACAAAAGAAGAAATCCACGTTGAAAATCCACAATTCTTCCTTTTGTCCCAATAGTTTCTATGATGGGTTTTCTATCAAAATCTAATCTGCTGTCTTCAAAGCCTTTAAATTTGCTAAATGAAAGGGGTCAAATGCGTTACAATCAAGCGTAAACAGCTCTTTTGCTTTGTTTGGGGCTTGTGAAATGTAATGAACCTTGCCCCTTTCATTCGTTTTGGATACATAAATCCATGCAAACGTTTCCCAAATCGCATTTTTGCATCAAAATGCTAGAAATGTGTACAAATTTCGTATTTAACCGGCGGCCTTAACTAGAGCGTATACGTTGCTAGGTAGTGGTTTGGGAAGCGGAGCAACAAGCTTATCGGCGATGAATAAATGACGCGCTCTGATTGGATGAAACTATCAGTAGCGGAACGGTGCATTACAATTCTTGGAGTAGAAGTTTTTTTGGCGACGTGAAAATCGTAGTTAACGTTTTTTGAAGGTGACTTTTACGGTTTATTTATTGATACCGTGAACATTTTCAATGGCTGTTCGAATTGCAATGACTTTTGTCCTAACAATAGAACGGGATTTCGATTAAATATGGATAAATCGTAGGTGTTGTTATGAAATCCCGTAACTACAGCTTCAATAAAGTTGAGTTTGTGACGTTTTAGATTTACACCGACGAAGCACTAGCGTTTGTCCGAAAAAAAACGTCACTAGGTCTATATATAGCAGATAGAATTTATTCTTTATCAAAGACGAATTAATGGTATACAATAATCATTTCCAAAACAATAGGCCTATCTGGTATTGCAGCCCCCAATTAGAAGGCTTTCAGTAATGACCACCATATAGATAGTGCTTCGTTTGCCCGTCCGTCCGTTTTTCTACCCGTCCGCCAATGTTTCTAGCTGACTGCTCTAGATGTCAAAACACACATAAGAAAATATGAAAGAAAAATATTTAGAAAAAAGGAGCCAAATTATTTTCAGTATAGATCTATTCTTCTTTTGATTCAATGTTTTTGCAAACCTTTCTTCGTCTTTGAATACATCTTCGCTAGCCAAGGTTGAACCCACCTCGTTTGTATTCACCCTTGGCGGATTTAGTCCGATTTTCTTGAAATCGCGAAGCGCCGCCTAGCGGTTGTTCTGCTGGTTGTTTACGTCCATTATTGATGACGTCATTAACGCGCGTTGTCTTTCGCGTCATACGTCATGCGGATTATGTAAAAGTTGGCTGCTTTTTTGGTCGAATTGTCAAAATTATAATAATTCGTCGATTAAAGTTAGGGAATTCCTGTCTATTGCAGTGAAATTCTTAGGAAAAATCGCCCATCTTCGCGTTTTTGAGTTACAAATGCAATGCTTTTTCCCGCCCGTTGTCATGATTTGGTTACTCATAACAAATGTATAAGTCGACAATCTGATTGGTTCCAGCGAGACCTCGCTGGAACCAATGAAAACGCTTTCCAGGAGACCAAGAAAATCGGACTTAATACGCCAAGGGTGAATACAGAAACGAGGTTACGTCGTAGATGTTACCCTTGGCTTGCGAAGATGTTTGAATAGGGACCAATTATATCGAGCAAGCAGTGATTAATTTCGGACAAACGATGGCATTCCGTAAATGTAAATGTAAAACGTCGCAACTAGAGCTTGATTGAAGCTGTAGTTACGACATTTTATACCAATACCAACGGTTTATAAAAACACATCCAACGTCTACACGTGACGTAATTCCGACAAGACAACCGTTATCGGAACAACTACCAGTGAAATCGACAGAAAAAGGCAAACGTTACAGATAGATTGCTTCCTGAGTTGAGTTCTATCAGCAGTAGAGGCTGATTAACGGATTAGACCATCCGTTTCAGACGTCTTGCGATACCCATAGTATTGCTACGATGTTATTGACAACATTACCTTCAGTGGGTTAGACAGCATCTATTGTTCTCTAAGGACAATTGCATAGCATGTATTTATACCAACGGTGTTCACACTCGAAAATGTCTTGTAAACGCGAATCTTATCCTTATCCACTTTCAGGAATTATTACGGTAATAACAACTTCAAGTATAGTAATAAATTGGCAATTATTGAAAGTAAAAGATTAAATATGCATTTATAAATTTTTATTCATGTACCGTATGCAGTCAATGTGTTAATTAAAAAGGAAATGCACACAGTTATCTTTTCCCGTTATTATACTTTAGAATGCATGCCCGTAGAAAGCAATTCCATATGGGCCCTGTCTGGGCCAGTGTCTAATATTGGTGGTGGTAGGGGGGGGATAGGGCTAAATTAGATTTGCCATAAGTTTTAAATGTGAATTGATGATTTTCGGCATTTTTGCCAACTATGAAGTGGGGTGGGTGGGTCCAGAGTCCCCCTGTTCGTACGGGTCTTGGATGTGTGAAACAGTGGATCCTCCTTAGAATAAATGGTGATAATGGTAATGATAAACATTTCAGTATAGATCTGGAAACGTCCATTCAGACTTTTGCGACCAACATGGATCCAGATCAGACTTTGCATGTGCACTGTCTGATCAAGATCCACCTTGTTCTCATTTAATAGCTTATTCTCCATCTGTACCAAATTTAAGAAGGCATAACGAAAATCTTACCGGTGAAACTCCAAGGTAACGATCAAAATGATGATGATGATGATGATGATGATGATGATGATGATGATGATGATGATGATGATGATGATGATGATGATGATGATGATGGTGGTGGTGGTGATGATGAAGTATTTGGGTATGCTGAATCCGAAAAACAATGTTGCCAAGCTGAAAAATGACTCCTTCATCATCTAATTTGCATATTTTTAAAATGGCCGCAAAAATTTAAAAAAAAAATGCAAAAATAATTTGTGATTATATATCGCACAGTTCATGTTTTAAGACTAAACATAAATGATTTAACACGTAAATGAGAAAAAATGATATTCATTTTTTGGCAATTACCGTATAAATGGCAATAAATCGCATTTAAACAATAACATTTATCTACATTTTATTTTCACGTATGAAATGCAGTGAAAGTATTCAAAATACTATTTTAAAAATGTTTTGCATTAAAGGTTAAGTTTCAAAGGCAAATATGAAACAGAACGCAACTTTGAGCGCAAGTCCTTTTACCACGTATTTAAGCTTTTAGCAAACCTCAAACATGCCAATTTTAAAACCATGTACATAATGTTTCACATAATTCTGCAAAAAAAAAAAAAATGATAAATCTTATCCTTTATATTGAAATCCAAAATTGTTGCCAAGATATCTACAATTAATTCTTAAGAATATGAATCAGTGTCCAAACATTTTGGAAAACGGTTTACCGTATTCATTGTAATAAAATACAGTGTAGTGTAGAAAATTTCATTTTGAGGGAAATTCCACTTTTTGCACTTTCATATACATACCCTCATGATTCCAAACTGCTTAAGAGATAGTAACTAAAATCATTTTAATTTACATTTTTGATATTCTTAGAAATTAAAACGTGTATATTTGAAATCGAACACATATTAAACAGGTAATCAACTTAGGCATTGGACAATATTAAAAAATACCAATATCCTAGGTTTTCAAATTTTGTTAAATTACAAAAAAATAATTAAGTGTGGCAAACTTAATTCACTATGGCACGTTGAGCTTGATTTTTTCAGAGGAAAAACTAGTTGTTTACTTTGACAATATTTCAAAGAGACAACTTATTTATCTAACTACGACAAAGAGAAGACTAGAATTTGCATATAGTCACTAATATACTATATAATACATATTTTCTAGTCAACAAATGCACAGCACATAAACGTTAATGATTGAATTGGGTTAAAGTTTCAGTATGATTACAGTGTCTGGTGCACATTTCCATTATGTTCCTGACATTTTTCGCACAGGTAAAGTACAAGATCCAATCAAAGTCAATAGCTGCTTATCACACGTACATGTAGATAATATATAAGCGATTTATCCTTTGGTTACAGAGTCTTTTTTGCAATACGTCAAAAATGATGTTGACACCCATGGGTTCGAACCAGTAAACCCTGTATAGATAGTCTCTGATGTTATATATTGAAGTATCGCAGCTATATCCGAAACTGTGAGGACTATATCATCTATTTAATAGAAATATGTGAATTATTGACAGTTTCATCGAGAACCCCTATCATAAGTTGTGCGCTTTCGAAGGATAGACATGAAACATTTGTTTAAAAAATAGTCCCCTTTTTAGCTATGCTCGTGGTAAGGGCCATATCATTTGCCATGGATTGTCATACAGATAAAATATGAATTTCTTGGTTTATACCTCCATGCTTTCAAAGTTGATACATCAAGTTTAAAATGAAAGGTCAAATATGGTTGCCATACCAGATATTTTGATAATAATGGCTTAGACAGAGGCATTTGCGTCTTCAAGACTTAACATTTCTTCACACAGGGTAACCTCAACTGAAAGCCAAGTAAGAAGGAAATGGTTATGAACAGAGAAGTGGTTTTCCGTTTGATGCTGCACAGAGACATGGATAGCTTCACAATCATAGACTTGAAGGAATCAAATCCTGACATGCCAGGTTTGCTTTGTCATATAATCAGTTTGAAGAATACAGTCTGAAGCTTATGTTCAAGTATTAACTCTTCTATTCTTCATATGTTTACGTCATTTCATCGGTTCTCATGTATGAATAATCTCAAATAGGTACACTAAGTCTCAATATCCAGCTCCATCTGTTAAGAAAGTTTATTCCGAGTGACGGAAAAATCAGATATGTTACACGGAATGAAATATTGTAATGACATTTTTGGAAACGAACGTTAGGTATATTTCATATGATGCTATTGTACTGAATACAAATATTCTGTTCAATTTCTTTGATATTGCTGCACTTCGTTGCTGACCAAAGATTGGTAAAATGTATTTAAATGTGGTAAGTTTTAAGATGCGCTTTTAGTATTCTTAAAAATACAATAATCGACTTATCTGCATGTATCAAAAATATTGTGTTTGTTGACATCCCCTATGTTATTTCTGATGAAGACATCTGACTTACATCTTCTATTCAAAAGTTTCATTTTAATACTCCTTGAGATTAGTGTAGTTGTCATTTTTTTCATGTGTGTTTCTAGACAACTGTTCGACGTCCTATCAGGGGCCCATGCTAGTATGTCGAACATAAAACAGGTAAATATATTTTAAAAAAATATCGTATTGATTGGTCAACCTGTATGTGTAGATACTTACTGTATGATAAAAATTCGCATCAAATTTATTTAGTTCTAAATAATGTTTGTATTTAACTTTACTTACAACATTGTTAGTTTCTAATAACGTTTACAAGAAACTGATCCTCGATGAAAATCTTAGTACCAACGATATAATCCTTTTTTGGCACAGAAAATATGATGTGCATACCTCTTAGCAAACTGTAAATGTTCCCATGTTGTTCTGATGCCCGAAATATCTAACATGGCCCCATTAAATAGAAAGGGAGATGTCTAATCAACAGCGACAAAAAAATAATTTTGTACAGGATCATTATACGGTAGCACTTACAGTTAGATTATATGAACGGAACAATTTCCTATTTGAAAATTGGACACATTCACTTTCTTAAACATGCAACTCAATTGAAAAACCGTATATAGGGTTTGTTATAAACCGTATATAGGGTTTGTTATTGGCTTTATTGGAATAAGTACAGTATTTAGCTCTTATGACTTTATATGTTATAAAGTCAATTCTGGTATTCCATAATGAAAGTGGGATTACGGAGCTCTTTCCGATCGAGTCATAAGTACCCAAGATTTGTTAAAATATTTTAGCTTTGCATTATTTTGAAAATGACAAATCATCTTACGTAGGCTAAAATTAAATTGTCCAAAATTTTTGGGTTAATCAAATTGTAAATGTAAACTTCTAAAATGGTACTATTGACAAAAGTTTTGTGTTTTAACAGCGCATTTTAAAACAAGAGGACCATGATGGTCCTTAATCGCTCACCTGCACCTAGATAGAATGAAAGTCCCAATGTTTTCAAGTTCAAAAGCACATAATTTAAGATGCGAGATTATGATCCAGCTGAAAACTGCTTTCATAATCTTGAATGATCAATATTTGTATAAGTTACAGTAAAAACAAAGTGGAAGAAAACAACAATTGTGTCACAGTAAAGGGCACATAACTCTGTTCTGATAAAGATATTCTCATCAACATTATATCCAAGTTTTTTTATTAGTTAATATTTATTGCTGTTTGAGAGAAAACAAAGTTGAAAACGGCAATTTTGTAACCCTCAAGGGCACACAACTCTGTATTTTTAGTCCAATCAATCTGACAAATTAAAACATTTAAAATATTATGGTCACCAACATTGAGACCGAGTTGTGTCTTGATTGGTCCATATTTGTTTGTTAGAGAGAAAATAAAGTTGAAAACTGTAATTTTATGAAATTAAAGGGCCAATAACTCTTGTTTTTCTGGCCAAATCAAGTTGAAAATGTAACTCATTAAGGATCTTATGGTCACTAACATTGTGGCCAATTTTTGTCTTGATTAGTCAATAAATGTAGATGCTACAGTGTAAACAAAGTCTAAAACAGCAATTTTGTCAAATTCAAGGGCAAATAACTCCAGACTTCCTCCTCCTATCATATTGAAAATCGAACTCATCCAAGATCTTATAGTTACCAACATTGTGGCAAAATTTTGTCTTGATTGGTCAATATTTGTAGATGCTAGAGTGGTAACAAAGTCAAAACTAGCCATTTTTGATGTTCAAGGGCACATAACTCCGGACTTCCTGGTCCGATCTGACTCAAAATCAAACTCATAAGAGAAGTTATGGTCATACATATTTTGACTAAGTTTGGTTAAGATTGGTCAATATTTGTAGATACTAGAGTGGTAACAAAGTCAAAACTAGCCATTTTTGACGTTCAAGGGCACATAACTCCAGAATTCCTTGTCCGATCTGACTCAAAATCGAACTCATCCGAGAACTTATGGTCATACATGTTTTGACCAAGATTGGTTACGATTGGTCAATATTTGTAGATACTAGAGTGGTAACAAAGTCAAAACTAGCCATTTTTGACGTTCAAGGGCACATAACTCTGGACTTCCTGGTCCGATCTGACTCAAAATCGAACTCATCCGAGAACTTATGGTCATACATGTTTTGACCAAGTTTGGTCAAGATTGGTCAATATTTGTGGATGCTAGAGTGGTAACAACAAATTGTGGACAGACGGACGGACGGACGGACGGACAGACGGACGGACGGACAGACGGACGACGGACAAAAAGCGACCACAATAGCTCACCTTGAGCACTTCGTGCTCAGGTGAGCTAAAAATGCAACATGAAAGTGATATTCCTGTATGTTTAAAAGGGTTTTATTGACCGTGATACGGTAAAATATTATCAAAAATAGTGCCAAAGAGGTTCTATTTACTTTTAGAATTATTTGCTCATTAGTTTTAATCAATTTATAACATTATATCTGAACAATTTGGTTAAGATTTTGCCAAAAACTTTGATATTATATGGCAGATTTGATTTTTTGGCGTCCTTTTTGTTAGATGATAAAAGAGCCATTTCTGTTCCTCGTTCTCCTAGTAAACCATTTAGTTTTAGTCTGTAAACATGAAATGTGGGATTTTTAGAACATAACATGTCAAAAAATGATTAAAAAACAACATGTTTTGGCGGCCATTTTGAAAATATGCAAAATAGATGATGAAGAAGCCATTTTTCAGCTTGGCAACATTGTTTTTCGGATTCAGCATACCAAATTACCCCTAGAACTGATCTCAAACGCTTTTCTTCACAAAATGCCTTTGGGTGATAACTTTTCTGAATTCGTGCCCTGACTGACTACAGTGCAATCGATTAATTTATCAAGGTTTCAAGGTTTCAGGGTTTTAATCGAAAGACCAGGACCCCTATCCGGGGTATAGGTCAACATGTTACATAATAACAAACGTTGATTAACAAAACATGTGAAAAGTTTTGGTGAAAGCTCCAAATTAAGCTGACTAGATTTAACCAGCGACAATCAAGGATAATGAGAGATGAAAAAGAAAAAAAAGTGTAGATCAGCCCCCAATTGATAAACAGGGGAGGGACTGTCAGAATTATTCCTGCTAGTGTTCTGAGAGATGTCGTGGACAAAGACCAGCCTGCAAAATATGCAGTCTGATCTCTGCCCATACCACTCATTTTATTCTTTTGAAATCAGAAAAGTTTTACAAAATTAACTGCTGATGGCAATGGCATGTAATAGTATCAACTAGCACTTATAAGCTATAACATTCGTCAGTTCCCTCTCAAACCGAGTTTTGACATTCATGAAGTGTCAGAAAATATCGAGGAGAAGAAGAAAGTGCTGAATATCAGCACCCACTTCTCTCCCCCGACACTCTATGGAAAGAGTTAAGACTTTATGGCATTATAAATGTATGGGGGCTACTGTTTGTGATCAGAATCACTGGTCCACCTCAGAGGAATTGAGCTTAAGACGCTTGATAAACCTATTGTAGATAATTATTAACAAGTTAATGGTTATGCATTATCTTAAAAGTATTCAGAATTTCTTTGCAAAATTTACTAAGTTTAAACAGAATCTTAATATTTTTTGTATTCATTAGATCGTTATACTGAACAGTACTAACATGTCGCGAGAGGTCCCTAGGAAGGCACAAGCGTCTAAGATCCTCAAAATAACAACAAACAAAAAGATAGTGAAATCGCCGAGTTCATGATCATTATCAAACATGTTCTCATAAAACACCGTAGCTGGAACAGAAAACATCGCAAACATGCTGAAGCGTTGTAACGAATAAACCGCACAATGATTTTCAATGACATGACACCAAAAAACTGCCATTTACAGCCTTTATTTGTAGATTTATATGTCTTTTTTGTTTACTTGCAATGCAAATAGATAAACATAAACAGTGATATCGTACCATTTCGTTCGGGCGATTAAGATCAACCCACATGATCTCAATATGCGCTTTGTGCACTTGCAATCAGTTTATAAATACCATTTGAAAATAATGATCGATAAAACTGATATTTTTGTGCGTATGATAAATCATATCTACATATCTTAGAAACTTCCATTTGAGTGCATCCTTTAAAAAAAGACGGAAAGAGAAGTAAAACAAAATGCCACGTGTATTGTTTACAAAAATCCGGATGTGCAATGAAGCATCTGTACCTTGTATTCGCGAAAAACGTTCCTCGCTTTGTCCGAGTTCACCACCAGTGAAAACGGCTCATGAGATTTCATAATTGGTAGCCCAGCCTTGATATTAACGTGCAGAGTTTGGAAGGCGATTATTGTACAAAAACGTTCGACATAATGGTTGAAGCTGTTTAAATTGTACGTTGATAATAATTGTTACATTAACCACATGTTTGTTTTACATGCTTACACCATTTACGAGAAAATACAATGCATAAAACTTGCATTTGTATATTATTTTAATTTACCCCAGATGCGAATTACTAACCGCTCAATCATGTGACCGGATCGGTCCAAAGAAATACCGAAACACACGAAGATTTAAAACACATCGTGTAAAGTATTGTTGTTTATGCTTAATAACATCAAGAAGAGAATTCTGTATGAAGTGTTGAATAAATAACGGTAATATATATTCGCTATGAACTGATCCGTTCTAAAATCGATACTGTAAATGTGTTTTGGTATTTACTAAGGTGTTTCGGTATTTCTAGGGACTAATTTCAGGGGCGATAACCAATCTGATAAATACTACTGTATAGTTTGAGTTTTAATTTAGTGCCATATCACACAAGTGCCACTGTGGTCTAATGGATAGAGTGGTAGGCTTAACAAAGTGAGAACACTTTTGTTTCATAGGTTCGAAACCCACTCACGCTAGATTCTTTTTTTCTTTTTTTTTGTATATTTGATTATAAAAAAAGAAAGATTTCATGAATTCTTCCAGTTCGCTTTACTTTTTTTTTGGTACCCGAGCCATGAGCTATGAGATATCCCGTTTAGAGTTTGTTAGGCGATCATTGTACAAAATGTACAACCTATTTGTTGAAAATGGTTTACATGTATGTCGATAAGGATTATGTAATTAAACGCATATCTATTTGGACATGTTAAAACATTCACGAGGAAATATACTGCATAAAATATGAATTTGTATATTGTTTCATATTCTTTCAATTTCGATAGGGACAAATCCAATTTGTTTAAATAGTTTAAACTTTTATAAGCTTTATTATACGTGAAAGCTTGAGTGGTACAGTGGTTAGCGCTCGATTTTTTTACATATATTTTTTACATATTTTTTTCATTTGTTTTAGTTCAGCTGCTGAACATGAGCGATTCATTGAGCATTCAAAACATAATTGTTTCTGTAAACTTTAATTTTATATTTGATCGAATGCTATGGTATGATTATTTTATACTCATGTCAGTGAATGTAAGCCCTTTAACATTTTTCTAAACAAAGCTTTGGAGTTTAAGCTTCATAAAAGAAAAAGCTTGGAAAACATTGAGGTGAAAGAAAAAAAAATGTTGGTAACCAGGGCCTATTTTATCAAAACATTTAAGACGTAATTTTTGACTTACCAACGTCTTAAATATCGGTTAAAATAACACTCGCATAACCCACATCTTGTTAGATTGGCGATACGCGTGTCTTGCCCTAAACTTGTCGTAAGTCATCGGTAAGACAAAAGTATGTCTTAAATGTTTTGATGAAACTGGTCCCATCAGCTCCATTTCTCCGATATAGCTTAATAAGTCTCATGGTGAACTTCAGGGAAAAATGACTCGATTAACCATTCGGTTGACATTATTAGCAAACAAATAGTAAAACATGGATCCTCATCGGCTACATACCGTCTGATCAACACCCATGTTTGGCTCTCAAAGCTTCTTCACAACGTGTAGTAAATTCAAAAGGACAGAATGTCGTTTAGTATTTTTTTCATGTTTTAAAATCATTTGCCAAGCCAATTTATTTTCCTACCGGGTACATAAAAAATATTACTGATCTACAATATAAAGATATAGAATATATAGCAGACATTGTATAAAAAGCAGTGTTTATGGAAGACCCATACTTATTTACTTCGTCTTGCTCAAGCTATGGTACTCTCTTAAAAACAGAGCACATTATCTCTACATTCTATTTCGATAGAATGAGCTCTGTTCTCGCGGGGTCATTTCTCGTCTAATCTCGGGGCCTTGGCGGGATTTCAGTATCCAATCGGTGGCTATACACAACAAAACAATTAAAAAAGCTGATACAAACCTTCATTGGCTGACGCTGCAAATTACCGGCTTCAGCCAAAAATAGAAGCGACGTAATGTATTCGTAATCAAACAAGATCAAACTGAATGATTTTGATTCGATAATTCAAATGTTACCGGCTTCAGCCAAAAATAGAAGCGACGTAATGTATACGTAATGATCATGCAAGATAAAACTGAATGATTTTGATTCGATAATTCAAATGATAATACTTAGATTATGACGACCAAATAGGCTGTTGGCGTACCGAAAACTGCAGAGGTCATATTTAATGGTTAAATCAATATAGGCCTCGGCTTTGGAGAGTAAAGCTATGGTAACAGAATGTAGCCTGTCCAAAACAAGATAGATCTCATCTTGACACCCCTAATAAGAAAAATAAGGGGTATTACAATTGAGAGAAAATATGTTTGATCTGAGAAATCCAGATCTATTCAGAAATGTTTTATTTTCCACTAATTGTTTGTATACTTTGACATACACTTATGGCATGGGTTGTATTTGTCGTGTTCATTGAAACTGTCCGATTCTTGCGACTTGCTAAATGATTTAGTACACAAATTTAGTCAAACAAACAAACAAATTACCACTGCCAATTTGATCTGAACCTATCATAGTCTCAACATTTATAATTGCATACTGGTACGCATGCATAAACCAAGGCCATAATATTATATCACGACTAAACATTGGTATCACAGAAACCTAATCCAAAGAGTTCCTTTACCCATTCTAGACACATAGTTCCTATTCGACCTAAAATCGGTAATTAGTGCCTGTTCCCATCACTTTCAAGTAGACACCATGCAGAAACTATTTGAATTATTGCTGGCCAAAAGATTCTGGGCTACTTTGGATGCTATGCATCAAAAATTCGTCTTGTAATTTAGCGTGTATTTTAAATGTATAGTTCTCTATATGAATCGATGATCCGATGAAAGACATGGCCGCTGTGGGCGGGGTTAATTTTTTTACTACATGAAAGATTGTGTAATTCAAAAATCTACTTCTCTGAAACCACCGATTGGATTTCATTTCAATTAAGCATAAATGTTCTTTAGATAGACTCAATCAGATTCCTTCAAGGATTATTGATAGAATAAAAATTTCATTTTTTCTTCATTTATTAACATAAGCACTAATGTTAGTAACATAATGTAACATAAGCACTAGCATACGAGGGACGGTCGAAAAGTAGCTGGACTTTTCCTGCTGCTGTCTCTCCATTTGCAACTGTATAAACACATAATATATTGGTGGAATCTACATCCATTTGCCAGTAATGTGGTCGGTTTATTTTCAAAGATAGTTGTATATATACAATATTCTGTCCACTTATATGTGATAGGTGTTTTATGTATCATAGTCTATTCGTTAGAGGAACAACAAGGGTAACCAAAACAAAATAACATTCTAGTCATTTTATTCGCGAAGGAGTTAAGTTTTTTAACCACATTATTACTTGAGATTGAATAAGGGCTCATAATTCCGAACTTGGGATAAAAATTAAGTTACAGCAGTTATGGAACCGAGCTGGTTCCCCACACATGAGAAGATTAAGCTGTTACCTTCGGTTGGTAGTCATGCATGTTGCTTTTGGGAATTCATGAGGGTTGATAGTTACTCGTATCATGTCAAATAGTAAACACTGTCATTACCAAGTACAACTCTGAAGTAATTCAGAACAAGAGGCCCAGGAGGGCCTGAATCGCTCCACTGGTTAAAGTGGAAGAATTATCCCATGATTTCTTGTAAACCTTACACAGCGGCAGCCAAATCTTGCATTTTGTGAAAAAATTTTGAAGAGAGACTCAAAGAACATTCTTGCAAAGTCTGGTTAAAATTGGCCTTATGGTTGATTTTTAAAGAATTTTCTTATGATTTCTCTAAGTCTGATAAGCCCCTTTCTCCCTGCCAAGGCCACATTTTTTTGACAAATATAAAAATTTGTGAACAAATTTTAAAAAGAACAACTAAAGGCACATTCCTGCAAAGTTTGGTTCAATTGGGCACACTGGTTGATTTTTAAAGAATTTTCTTATGATTTCTTTAAGTCTGATAAGCCCCTTCCTCCCTGCCGTGGCCACATTTTTTGACAAATGTAAAAAATTGTGAATAAATTTTGAAAAGAGAGACTCAAAGAACATTCCTGCAAAGTCTGGTTCAAATTGGCCCTATGGTTGATTTTTAAAGAATTTTCTTATGATTTCTTTAAGTCTGATAAGCCCCTTTCTCGCCACCACAGCCACATTTTTTGACAAATATAAAAATTTGTGAACACATTTTGAAAAGAATGACTCAAGGCACATTCCCGCCAGGTTTGGCTCAAATTGGCCCAATGGTTGATTTTTAAAGAATTTTCTTATGATTTCTTTAAGTCTGATAAGCCCCTTTCTCCCTGCAGCGGCCACATTTTTTGACAAATGTAAAAATTTGTGAACAAATTTTGAAAAGAATGACTCAAGGCACATTCCTGCCAGGTTTGGTTCAAATTGGCCCTATGGTTGATTTTTAAAGAATTTTCTTATGATTTCTTTAAGTCTGATAAGCCCCTTTCTCCCTGCCACGGCCACATTTTTTGACAAATGTAAAAAATTGTGCACAAATTTTGAAAAGAATGACTCAAGGCACATTCCTGCCAGGTTTGGTTCAAATTGGCCCAATGGTTGATTTTTAAAGAATTTTCTTTTGATTTCTCTAAGTCTAATGAGCCCCGCCCTGCCTCGCCCACATTTTTTGACGAATCAAAAATTCGCGAACAAGTTTTGAAAAGGGTCATCCAAGGAACATTCCTGCCAAGTTTGGTCAAAATTAGCCCACTGGTATAAGAGGAGAAGATGTTTAAAGAAAAAGTTAACGGACGGACGGACGCACGGACGCACGGACGCACGACGGACACACCGCCATGACAATAGCCCGCTGGCCTTCGGCCAGTGGAGCTAAAAACTTAAGAATAAATGCTGAAGTAAACGCGTCCCAGATTAGCAAAGAAAAATGTTTTCTACTTCACGATTACGCACGCTCCCATACTACCGCATCTACAGTGGAGATTATCAAATACTACACATGAAAATAGTTGTTTTACCCTTCTTATAGCCCAGACCTCACCCCATGTGAATTTAATTTGTGTCTAGAGCTGAAAAAAATGCTTGCTTGGTAGAAATTTGAGACCAGGGCGCCTTTGATACCGGCTGTTACACTGTACCTAATGCAGTGGGTCTACGTTATGGTTAATATTGGGAATAATAAGGCTGCTACGAAGATGGAAAAAATGCATAGACATAGATGGACAATTTGTTAAAACGGTGAAGAAAGAATTTTGTTAAAAAATTGAATGGTTTTAGAGAACTAGTCAAAAGTCCAACTACTTTCCGACCGTCCCTCGTATATGGGGGCAATGGTATGCAAATTTCATACGTTGGCAAAAACTGAAACTTTATTAATTTAACAATCGAATATTGTCAAAATATTTTAAATAGTCAGGGCACGAATTCAGAAAAAGTTATCACTCAACGGCATTTTGTGAAGAAAAGGGTTTGAAATCAATTCTAATGGTATTTTGGTATGCTGAATCCAAAAATAAAGTTGCCAAGCTGATTAATGGATTCTTCATAATCTAATTTGTATTTTGTTTCAAAATTGCCGCCAAATTTCAAATATTCAATATTTTGTTATGTTTCATTTGTTGGACATCTTTTGTTCAAAATATCGCACATTTCATGTTAACAGACAAAAACTAAATTATTTACAAGGTAAATCAGAAAAAATTGACTTGACATCAAATATGCATATTTTCAAAACAGCCGCCCAAAACACCACCCGGTATATAGTATTAGAGTTTTTGGCAAAATCTTAGACAAATTTCAAGATATAATGCTATAAATTGTTTTAAAACAATGCATAAATAATTTTAAAAGCAAACAGAACCATTTCGACACTATATTTTTATATTTTACCGTATAACTTGCAATAGAACCTTTTAACATACAGTTTATCACTTACACGTTGAATCTGTTAAATATTATAAAGTGCTGTTAAAAAATTACCTTTTTCAACAGTAACTTCACCATTTTAGACTTTAAAATTTACATTTTGATTTCCTAAAACCTTGGGCATTGAAACTTTAAAGAATTAGTCTATTAAAATAATGCGTGTCTATTTTAAACTAATGGTAAACTAGAATGTTTCAACACATCTTGGGTACTTATGACTCGATCGAAATGCGCTCGTATACCATTTGCATTATGCAAAATATCATCTAAATTCATTGAAAAATTTATTTGATAAAGGCCATAAGAGCAAAGTGCCATACTTATTCCAATGAAACTTTAAACCCTAAATACGGTTTTTGAATTGAGTTGCATGTTAAAGAACGTGAATTTTCAAATAAGAAATTTTCGCCTTCGTATAATGATAATCTAACTGTAATTGCTAGCATACAACGATCTTGTACACAATTATCGTTGTCGCTGGTGATTATACATTTCCCTTTCTACTTATAGGGACCATGCTAGATATTTCACGCATCAGAACAACATGGGGACTATTAGAGTTTGCGAAGTTGTATGGTTGCACCATATTTTTCGGGTTAATATAGGATTTATTGTTGAGTTACGAGATTTCAATAGAGGATCATTTTCCAATAAATATTATAAGAAACTAACAATGTGGTTGGTAAAAATAAATGAGCCTCAATCTGGAAAAAAAAACGTCCCTTAAGGCTTTTCAGCCCAACATAGATCCAGATCGGCCTGTACATACGCACGGTCTGATCAGGATCCACGTTGTTCTCTAATAGCTTCTTCGTGAAATGCAGTAATTTACAGAGAGAAGCATGGGTGCATATTTGACTGCATTTGGCAACAGGCCAATCATCAAACTCATTTTTTTAAATGCTATAAGGGAGGTTTATCCAGATCCCGGCTCAAATACAAACTTCATTGAGAAGGGCTAAGATAGACACCGTAAGTATTTACACATACAGGTTGACCAATCCATCTGACATTTATTGAAAATATGTAAATTTTACCTGTTTTTATATGTGGCATACTAGTATGGGCCCCTCTGAGAATGCCGAAAAAGTGTCTAGAAACACAAACCAAAAAAAAAAAAAACAACAAAAAAAACACACACACACAAAAAAAAACTAAAAAAAAAAAAAAAAAAAAAAAAAAAAAAACAAGAGGGCCAAGATGGCCCTGCATCGCTCACCTGAGAGGACTTTGAGACAATCATCTTGCAAACTTCAAACTCGCACTTTCTACATGACCTAGATATCATCAAGATAAACATTCTGAACAATTTTCAAAATGATGAGTAAATATTTAGGTACTTATGACAAAAACAAGATTTGACCTTTTGACCTAGTTTTTGACCTAACATTAGCCACTTTCTACATGTCGCATTTATCATCAAGATAAGCAATTCTGAACTATTTTCACAATGATGAAAAAATATTTTGATTTTTTAGAGCAAAAACAAAATTTGACCTAGGTTTTGACCTCCAATGACCTACTTTATACATGCCCAAGATATTGTCAAAATAAACACTCTGAACATTCTGAACAATTTTCACAATCATTCAGATATCAGATATCATTATGATTCTAAATGCAGAAACAAGATTTGACCCTGTGACCTAGTTTTTGACCTCACATGGCCTCCTTTTTACATTGACCAGATATCATCAAGATTAATATTCTGAACAATTTTCACAACGATTTATAAAGTAAATATTTTGGTTCCTAGAGCAAAAACAAGATTTGACCTTGTGACCTAGTTTTAGACCTCGCATGACCCACTTTTCACATCACCAAGATATCATCAAGATAAACATTCTGAACAATGTTCGCAATGATAAAGTAAATATTTTGGTTCTCAGGGCAAAAACAAAATTTGACCTAGTTACCTAGTTTTGAACCTCGAATAACCTGCTATTCATATCACCAAGATATCATCAAGATAAACATTCTGTACTTTCACAATGATTATCATTGAGTAAAAACTTTGGTTCTTACAGGAAAAACAAGATTTGACCTATTGACCTAGTTTCTGAGCTCACATGACCTCCTCTTAAAATGACCCAGATATCATCAAGATAAATGTTCTGGACAATTTTCAAAACGATTAAGTAAATATTTTGGTTCCTGGAGCAAAAACACGATTTGACCTAGTGACCTAGTTTAAGACCTCACATGACCCACTTTTCACATTACCAAGATATAATCAAGATAAATATTCTGAACAATTTTCGCAATGATAAAGTAAATATTTTGGTTCTCAGGGCAAAAACAAAATTTGACCTAGTTACCTAGTTTTGAACATCGAATGACCTGCTTTTCATATCACCAAGATATCATCAAGATAAACATTCTGAACTTTCACAATTATTGAATAAATATTTTGGTTCTTACAGGAAAGACCAGATTTGACCTATTGACCAAGTTTCTGACCTCACATGACCCACTTTTAAAATGACTCAGATATCATCAAAATAAATATTCTGAACAATTTTCACAATGATAAAGTAAAAATTTTTGATCCTAGAGCAAAAACAAGATTTGACCTAATGACCTAGTTTAAGACCTCGCATGACCCACTTTTCACATCATCAAGGTATCATCAAGATAAATATTCTGAACAATTTTCGCAATGATAAAGAAAATATTTTGGTTCTTATGGCAAAAACAAAATTTGACGTAGTGACCTAGTTTTTAACCTCGAATGACCTGCTATTCATATCACCAAGGTATTATCAAGATAAACAATCTAAACTTTCACAATGATTGAGTAAATATTTTGGTTCTTACAGGAAAAACAAGATTTGACCTATTGACCTAGTTTCTGACCTCACATGACCCACTTTTAAAATGACCCAGACTTCGTCAAGATAAACATTCTTAACAATTTTCACAATGTTTAAGTATCTATTTCTGTTCTGAAAGCAAAACCAAGATTTGACACAATGACCTAGTTTTTGACCTCACATGACCCATACTTTGTTTAAAAGCTAGAAATCAAGATAAGTATTAAGGATAGTTTTGACAAAGTTTTGGGACTAAATTGGCATCTCTAGAGCAAACGGAAGGATTCTGTAATATTTGACCTTGCATGACCCACCCTTGATCATGACCAAGATATCATCAAGATAAAGATTTAGGACAATTTTGACTAAGTTTGGACCAAAATTGGCACTTCCAGAGCAAAAGGGAGGATTTTACAAGATTTGGCCTCATGACCTAGTTTATGACCTGGCATGATCCACTTCTTGACATGACCTAAATATCACCAAGATAAACATTCAGAACAATTTTGAGAAAGTTTGGGCCAAAACTGGCATGTCCAGAACAAAATGAAGGATATTAAAAGATTTGACCTTGTGATCTATTTTTTGACCTTGTATGACCCACTTTTGATCATTTCATAGATATAATCAAGATAAACATTGAGGACAATTTTGACAAAGTTTGGACAAGAATTGGCACCTCCAGAGCAAAAGAAAGGATTTTGTAAGATTTGACCTCTTGACCTAATTAATGACGTAGCATGTCCCACTTCTTGACTTGACCTTGATATCATCAAAATAAACATTCATGACAATTTCTACAAAGTTTGGACCAAAATTGGTACTTCCAGTGTAAAAAGATGGATTTTACAATATTTGACCTAGTGACCTAATTTTTGACCTGGCTTGACCTATTTTTTATCATGACCTTGAGCTATAAATGTGGCCCCTAGAGCAGAAAGAAGATTTGACCTAGTGACCTACTTTTTGACCCTAATATGGCCCCGATTGAAATTCTTTGAAGTATTTTGAAAAAACATGACCCATAGATCATATGTGTGAAATATGAATGAATTCTGCCAATTACTTTAGGAGGAGAAGATTTGTTTGTGAAAAGTTGACTTACAGACAGATAGACAGATAGCCAGATAGACAGATAGACAGAGGCCGGACAACAGACCGATCACAATACCTCACCTCGAGCACTTCGTGCTCAGGTGAGCTAAAACAGAAAATGATCTAAAGAAGTATCAAAATGAAATATTTGAATAGAAGATGTAAATCTAAGTAAGAAATAAAGTAGGCGGTGCCATTAGATACAGATAGTTTTGATACATGTAAAAAAATCAGTTAATGTAATTTTAAGAAAACAAAAAGCGTATCTTAAAACTGACCATATTTAAACGATATTTTGCAAATCAACGAAGTGCAGCATTATCAAAGACACTGAACAGAATATTACTATTCAGTTCATTATCATCATCTGTTTTCAATCATATGAAACTGACCTGACAAATTTTACTCATTCCCCCAAAAAATCATAACAATATCTCTTTCGATATAACATATCTGAGTTTTCCGTTTTTCACTTTTTTACTAGTGCACATACAAAGACAAGATATTAAGAGCTGGATATTTAGCGAGAACATTTGTTTATACTTGACAGTTATCTTCAGAAGGTATTCTTCAAACAGATTATATGACAAAGCAAAATTTTAAACAGAGTATATGACAAAGCAAAATTGAAATGTCAGCATTTGATTCCTTCATGACTATGATACTGAATCCATCACTGTCTCTGTGCAGCCACCCTGCATGGCCACCCTAAAATTTTATCGTTTGGGAAGGGGTTATCTCTTTCCCACACGACAAACTCTTAGGGTGGCCCTATTCTTAAGTTTCTTTAGAGGATAAAATGCTATAAAAAGGAAGGGATTAGTGTACAATAAAGCACAGAAACTATTGAGACAAAAGGATAAACTGCTGGTTATCAGCAGTTTCTTCTTTTGCTTCAATGTTTTCCCAAACCTTTTCTATGAGGGACGTCAAAACAAGGTCTTGTTTGGGAAAGGGATAGGGTGGAAAACCACTTCTCTATTCCTAACTATTTCCTTTTAACGTGACATTCAGTTAAGGTTGCTCTGTGTAAAGAAATGTTAAGCTTTGAAAAAAATCTGTCAAAGCAATTCTTATAAATGACTCTGTTGTGGCATCCATATTTGAACCTTCATTTCAAACTTATAAATGTCCAATTCAAAAACATGGGGGTATACACCCATTAATCCATATTTTAGTTATTTTAAAGGGGGACGAGCTAGGCAATTAATAACATGCTGGTCGTCCTTGTTTTTGTTTTGTAACGGCTACATATGCCCAACCTTCAAAAATCAATTACGTCAGAGATACGTCATCTGTGCTCAGCGAGATTTAACACACCGTACAACCGGCTGCGTAGAAAGTCAGCGAAGACAGATTCGGCATCTGATGTCATGTGCATGGTAGGTCAAATGAATTAACTTTTATAAATAAACGAAAGGATAAATACGCGTATAAATGTTCAGTGCTTGTACAAAATAAACCTTTTCACGTATTCCTCGCAAATAAGGTCACAGTCATCGACACAGCCGGTTGTACGGTGTGTTAATAACGCGGAGGTGTGTCTCGTTGACCTTGACCTTGTCTTGTTTTGAAGTAAAAATAGAATGTGTAAATACGCTTGTAAAGGATTGATCTATAGCAAAGGAAAGATGTTTTTTCGCCGAGATTGAGGTTTTTATGCATTGCTAATTGTTTTTCCATGCACAAATATTAGTTCCCGAACAGTTCGGAAGCATAAAAACATAGAATGAGCCCCTTTAAACCATGGCTATTGATATATCCCTTGGTTTTGGCGATTTTTCATACAAATAGTACATGCCTTTCCTTCGACAGTGCACGACTTATAATAGGGGCTTTCGATGAGATTGTCAATACTTTACATGTTATCATTAAAGGGGCCCATTCTAGGTTTTTATGCTTCCGAACAGTTCGGGAACTCATATTTGTGCATGGAAAAACAATTTGCAATGCATAAAAACCTCAAACACGGCGAATAACCACCTTTCCTTTGCTATAGATCAATCCTTTACAAGCGTGTTTACACATTCTATTTTTACTTCAAAACGAGACAAGGTCAAGGTCAACGAGATACACCTCCGCGGTATTAACAAACCGTATAACCGGCTGTGTCGTTGACTATGACCTTATTTGCGAGGGATACGTGGAAATGTTTATTTTGTACAAACACTGAACATTTATACGTGTATTTATCAACTGTAGAATACCAAAGATCCTTTCGTTAACTTATAAAAGTTAATTCATTTGACCTACCATGCACATGACATCAGATGCCGAATCTGTCTTCGCAAACTTTCGACGCAGTCGGTTGTACGGTGTGTTGAATCTCGCTGAGCATGGATGACGTACCTCTGACGTAATTGATCTTTGAAGGTTGAGCATATGTAGCCGTTACAAAACAAAAACAAGGACAATAAAAACTGGCTGCATGTTATTAATTGACTTGGATTTTAATACTTGATAAAGCTTGATGAGTGCTAAAAATGGACGTAAGTGATCTACCCCTTCAGGTTGGAAATTTCATACGTTATTTCTGGTTTGTAATTGTTGTGCCATTTGCATTTTCGACAGCCTAGCTGCCCCCCCCTTTAATATATGATATAGTCCTAATAGTTTCGGATAAAGCCGCGTTAGTTGAAAAATAAAGAGAGAGACTATCTATCTAGGGCTTGTGGGTTCGAACCCATGGGTGTCAAAATCCCTTTTGACATATTACTAAAAGTCTTTAACCTAAGGGTGAATCGCTTACATATTATCTTCATGTACGTATGATAAGTAGATATTGGATATATTTGGATATTGTATTTTACTTGTGAGAAATATGACGGAAAATAATGGAAATGTGCACCAGTCAATGTAATGATACTAACAATTTAACTAACCCAATTCAATCATTTAAGTTTATGTATTGTGCATTTCTTGACAAGAAAATCTGTATGTTATAGCGGTGGTGTATTAGTCCCTATATCTAGATTCTTGCATTCTCTATATCGTAGGTAGATCGATAAGTTAGCACTTTAAGTCAAAGTAAACAACTAGTTTTTCCTCTGATAAATTTCACAATTTCTGACAAAATAGGGTCGCCATAATATTCATTTTTATAATCTCACAAAACTTGAAATGCCAGGATATTAATTTTTGTACTTTTGATATTGTCCATTGCATAAGTTGGTCACTCCATTAATATGTGTTTATTTTCAAATACCGGTATACACGATTTGATTTTACCGCGGGGGTTCAATCTTGCGCAACTTTTTGCGCATCACAATTATGACGTCAACGTCGTTTTTCTGCATTCCCGCGTCGTTGACGTTCCCACCTTTCATCGGAAGTCAATTTATCTCATTTGATATTGCGCGTCACTTACGTCGCAACTACATGGATGCACTGATTTTAGACTCTTTGTATTTGAAAGGTACTTCAGATCAGAAGAAAATAATGTTGTAAGAGGAGAAAATAAACTAGTGTTTTTTTCTGTTGTATCCGCGTATTCCTAAGATTTTTTTCCATTGAGGTCTTTCAAATCCTTATTTGTTCAAGTAATGTTTTCGTTTTTGCCAGAATTAAGAACAGAAGTATGGGTGAGTCCAATTTGATCCAAAACTAAACGACAAAATAAATCTGCTAGTGTTGTCCAATTTTAAAGTTGCAGCAAGCGTAAAAAATTGTTGTTGATGAATACCGGTACGTAAATTGTGTAGCTTACGTTATCTAAATCAATCAAAGACCAAAATTAATGATTATGTAAAAAGAGAAATCGCTGATTATCAGCAAAATTCTTCTTTTGTTTCAATGTTTCTCCATGCTTTCGAGAAGTTGCAGTCAATAGAAATAGTACTAAAAGTAATAGATTTATAATGAAAAAATCTGTAATCACGACTGAGAAGATATTGAGATAATTAAAGAACCATAACGAAATAGATGTCAACAAAGATGGGATTTGTGTATTATACGTATATCTAGAGTCAATGAATTTTGAGGCAAAAGGAGTAAATGCTGATTATCAATGTTTTCTTCTTTCTTTTTCGTCATTATTTTCCCGTGTCTTTTCAGTCAGGGATGTCAAACTAAGCCTTGTTTTAGATAGGGTTTGGATATTGATATGAACAGAGAAATTGGTCATACATCCGGAAAACTTCGTTAACAGTTAACACTTTCGCAAATGACGAAAAAGTAAGTGCTGCAAAATTTGAAACGTTGATGATGTGTGGAAGAAAAGAGAGAGGGAATTGGGAGGAAATGCTGAAAATCAATATTTTGTTATTTTCGTACTGCGGTAAAAATAATTGATATGTTGCAGAAGTAGGTACTAAAATATTGGGGTAGAAGGAGAAAACGTTCATAATCTACAGTTTCATCTGTTACTGTACCTCTAAAGATTAAGCTAGCTAGGACTTTATTTTCGGGGAGCTAATGTTACAGTAAAGTTAAGATTGGTTTGAATTTTCAAATCTAGTTAATATTCAAGCTTTAGCGTCTGCATCAGTGTCTGCGTCGTAGACAAAAACTTTGACCAACGTGACCCGTCACGCTAAAAGGGACATTATAGGAAATTCCAAGTTTGGAGAAATGAACCAGACGAAGCAGAAGTCAACAAGATGTCATATTTGGCAAATGAACTTATAGCAAGATAGGGAAACATTCTACATTTAACGTAGACAACCCATCATTAGCACTTTTAAAGAGCCAGATGCGAAATTTGGAAAGTGCCAGTCATTCCCAAACTGTGTTACATTTCCATTCCAAAATACAAAGATAAGTATTTTGAACGGTTTAGAATTTTGAATTAATGCCTACTTATGGAAATATTTGACAAAAATGTTCAAAATTACCTCCCTTGCATATGAATAGAGAGTAAAGTAATATTTGTAAATTTTTTTCTTCTGGAAGCATAATCTTGAAATCCGGCACGGTGAATCAACTTTTGTGAAGAGAATTTACAAGTGTGTATAATTTGAAGCATTTCGTATAACTAGAAAGTGGTGTTTTTAATGAAGGGTCATATACCTTAAAATATTATATTTGAGTGAAAAGTTTCGATCCTAGTCAGACGTCGCTGACTGTGCAGACTAACTTGGTCGACCTATCTCATACTACATATAAGGTTCCATTTAGCGTGATGGTTCACACATTTAAATTGATAACCACCGTTTGCAACACACGCGTTGATTTATATGATATACATGTATATCATAAAAGAGGCATTTAGGCTAAAACATGTTGGTTCAAAGAAATTGTGCATTTTGTCCCAATTTTTAGCGATTTGTAGGCCTACAAGAAACAACACAGTTTTACTATAAAACTTATAAACGCCTGATAAGTTATAATGCAAACATGCTCATTTTGTAGCTTTTTAATTTTCTTTCATAAAATCATACTTTTTAAAAATTCTTTTATGGATGTGTGAAATATCAAGGATGTACCTATAAAAGTATATAAATATAGACCAAGGTTCAGGGGCCCGTATTATCAACGATCTCAAGACCACATTTTCGTCTATACTGTGGAAGAAGACATATGAGTGCACAAGAAATCAAATTGGGCCAAGCTTGCTACAAGAAATTACTCAAAAAATAAAAATAATAATAATAATAATAATAATAATAATAATAATAATAATAATAATAAAAAATGAAAATAAAAACATCTTACGACCGATGAAAATACGGACCACAGGTTGACTTTTAAAAAAATGTATATCAATATTCAAGGTCGAAGATCAGGGTCACAGCTGAAAGACCTTGATGGGAGGTATCCATGTGTAAAATACAAAGGCTGCATTTGTAATAGGAAATGAGATAACGGCAAGATTGAAGATCTTTAAAATAAGGTCTAATAGTCCAGTCAAAATAGCATGAAAGGTCAAATTAATTCCAACAGAAACTTTTTTGCGATATTTACACAGCAAGTAACCTCCTGATGAACACATAAAAAGTCCCGAAGGAAATACCTTGCCAAATGGTCATAAACGGCAATTTAAATTTCATAATTTCAATAAATTGAAGATGGCCCTTCTGATATTTTGCTATGACAGAGAATGATGACGTCACAAATGTCAACAAGAGCTTCGCAAAGCGGCGCATATACGCCCGAGAGGGGCTTGTCAGTAAAATTGGCCATTTTTTCGATTCAAGGGCAGTTAATTCAAACAAGAAAAGTTATCAAAATTCTGTTTGCACAACAAGACACCATAGAGATTCATTGTGGCTAGTTTGATTAAATTCTGGTTGAAACTATAGCCTATAGGAGTTGCACACAGGAGAAAATGGACATTTTTGATAAAATGGGCATTTTTTCTTAAATTCAAGGGCAGATAATTCAAGAACGAAAACAGTTATCTAAATTCTGTAAGCGGTGTGCACAACTAGACACCATGGAGATTCATTGTGGCAAGTTTGATCGAATTCTGATCAAAACTGTTGGAGGAGTTGCGCACACAAGAAAATGGGCATTTTTTTAATTCAAGGGCAGATAATTCAAGAACGAAAAGAGTTAATTAAATTCCGTAACCGGGATGCACAACTAGATACCATAGAGATTCATTGTGGCAAGTTTGATCAAATTCCGATCAAAACTGTAGGAGGAGTTGCGCACACAAGAAATTGCTAACGGACGGACGGACGGACAGACAGACGGACGGACAGACGGACGGACAGACGGACGGACGGACAGACAGACGAGCAGGGCCATAACATAATACGACCCTTCGGGCGTATAAAAAGTATCATAGTATTCGGATAGTTTCAACTACGGATGGCGAAATCAACGTTTTAAAACGTTGGAAATTTTAGCCTGAACTTACATGTAAGCATTTGTTGTATTTTGTAGCTAATCTGAACATGGCAGGTATCCATTATATTTCCCGATAACATAAAAGTTATAAAGAAATTCTTCAAAATAATAACACATGATCACCGTTTTTGTGGCTCTGTTCGCACGAAATGTCATTTTTATAAGAATTGTTCCATGAAATCGTTTCTAATAGACTTCTTTTATTTCATAATGCAATGCAATACATTTTATTTACCCAGGAAAAACAGCATTACATAAAATTGAAGATTCTTCGGTCTGTTCATTTTCTGTGAATTTTAAAACTACGAAAGCCTATTAGTGACGTAAAACATAAAAATATGCAAACTTAGGGTAATTATACAGAATATTCTCATTGTGTTGTAGAATTTTGGTCACATATTCAACGCTGTCGAGACAGATCGGGTTTGACAATATCTTCCATGCATTAAACAATGATTCGAATAAGACTTAAGCAATGCATGCTCTTTGTATTGTAAAATAACAATTAGGGCCTAAGTACAATGGCGATGCAGAGATCATATTGAACTCATGGCTAAATGCCATTAGCATAACAGTTAAAAACCAAAAATCCATATTATGCAATGATAACCATATATCACGATTCACGGTTTTTATTTTTATTCTGCACTCACACGTACATATCTTTTTTTCATTTGATAAGGACAATATATGACAGTTTCTGACATCTAAATATATGCTGGAAAACTGAGAAAGGGTATCAATGGGGCCATGTCAGGCTGAACATTATCAACATATTTGATAAAGATAGACGAAAAAGGTTGAAATGGTGACCATGTATATCCCCGTTCGCATTTTGCAAACATGAAGAAGTCACTATAATCCAGGTTCTTTGATTAGTAATTTCTATCCATTTCGATCGACAGCATCGATTGCAAATCTGCTGTTGTGGGGGAAAACAGAGAGTTTTCCATGGATGATGATCTATTTCAGTTGGTGTAGCGATTTAGAATACATAGTAAGCTCCTATCAGGTTATTGTACTTTTCTAACAAAAATGCCATTAGCGTCCAACAATACCGTTATTTTCACTGAAAATGATTATGACTACTGGCGCCTTTGTGATTCATTGTCCTGTTCATAATAAGGCGCATTTGTAAATCTCATCAACTGTGATTAAACGTTAAAGGTATTCATGTTTTACCTAAAACGTGTCGACAACGCACTTAATTCATATGCTGTCGTTGTTATTTGCTTTTCGAAGAGCGAATCTAATGTACTGTAAGGTTGCTGCAAGATTGACAAAAGGTTACTTTGAAAATATTGGTGTGACGTTGACTTTTAAACGTTGATGCATTAAAGCTTACGAGAATACATACCAAATTAGTCCCAACATTGTATGAGATGCATGCCACAAGAGATTTCCAACTCCCAGCCAATATTGCTATAGATTACCATGTGAAATATTCAATGTCGAAGTAATTTGTTCGACATCATCTCGCCTATCTGAGTGAGTAAACCAGATCTGTGGGCTCACTGCAAATTTTACGCGGGCATCAACTGGGTATCCAGACTTTGATTCATCTTATATACACCCATTCTCATTTTTTCGGCCGAAAACCACCAGCAAAATTCCAAAATTCTGACTTTACAGAATTGCAATATTTTTATTACGATATGATAGTACAACATCTATACGGTAAAAAATGAATAATGGCCACTCTTTTAAAGGTGTCTGTCTTTACCTGCATCCATGATTTGAAGAACCCCTAAAACTACCATTTGATTTTACGTGACATGACTGTATTATATCAAATCTGGTAATAAAACATTCAAATTAGTTACAAAGGACGTAATGTTTTGGTAATTCAACAGGCGATATATAGCTGTATATTAGAAATTCAAGTGACTTGCATAAAGTCAAGACATGTAAGAGCAAGAAGCACTGAAAGTATGGGATTTATTATAAATAATGTCCAAAAACAGTCAATATTTAAAACGCTTGCTTTTAATTCCTCTCATGACTTATGATCGCAACAAATTAGTTTTTAAGACTAATTATTTCATTAAACAATGTATGTTCTAACAAACCCAAAACAAATTTGCATGTACTTCGTAAACATGAAATGATATGTCGACCTAACTAAATTTGATCCTTTGTCACGTAATATTCAGTGAAAGTAACTGCTTTAGAAACAAGACCTATTTTTTTTTAATTAAGTAGTATTTTGAAAGTGCAATAAGTTAAAAATTAAAAGACAAACATTTGTTTGAATTTTAATACATACTATAATTATGATATGGAAATTACCCCTACAGTATGGGTCATTGATATTTACATAGAAGTTAAGAAGGAAATCCAATTCAATCTTCTCCTAAAACATAAAGCCATTTGGATCTCAGGGTGCGATATCGCCTCTTTCTACAATAATATTTCAAATTATCACTATGCAATGAAAACTTACATAATGGTGCGGGTTTTTGGTTTTTAAATAGAATTAAAGGGCTAGATACAAAGATAAACATGCTTTGTCTGTTACCCATGTTACTATTACAATATTCACTGACTATCACTATTTGAATTTTTATGATATAGATCCTTCAGGAATCTTCTATCTTTATTTGGGTTAATGTATTTGATTTTTTCATGTAGCGTCGAACACTGGCTCTCTCACAGGTCACTGCTAATAGAAATGGGGTTTTGTGACGAGCACATATTAGGAGGAGTATAATACTGCCAGTCTCTGGTGCTTCTTGGGTCTCATTTCTTTCTATAAAGCTGTCCAAATTCTCCTTTTCTATAGATGTGTCAAGGAATTCATGGAAAGAATAGTGGAATTTGTTTCAATGTCTGAAAAGTTGAGAAGCGGATGCGTAATTTAACTTGACGAAACAGTGAATATTACGTGACGATGTTGATTACAGCTAAAGGCCTGTTTACAGGGATAATGATTCAGAACACGCAAGTGTATGAGACATATACTATTTTTCAGTCTTAATGCAAACTTTAAATATCACGCCTGTCAGGAGTTTATGATATTAAACCGACAATGTACATGGCTGTAAATCCTGCAAAACCTTCCTTCGTATCCGGATTACTGTCGTTTCAAAATGAATGGAAAAAAAACCTTAAACCTGGCGCCATAGTACATGTACAGGTCATGACTAATAATAAGTTTGTTGTCAGACAAAGTTATGGTCACTTTTGTTTTTCAGTGTCACGTTATATTCAGTCACGTAAAATTAAAACTTACTTTAAAATCAGGATAACTTAACGTGGTTTCAAAATATATTGTCGCACTGTGTGTAAATAGTGTGTATATACTAAAGGCTTTGATATACTTAAATAGATTTAGACATGGTCTTTTCCATAAATGAAAGATCGCTGTCACGTACATACTAAAGTATTCAAGCAAAAAAGTCTGACACTTGGTTGAGCTATTTCAAATGGCGACCATGAAGTAAATACTTCCATTATTTGGATACACATGTTCTGGGGCAATGGCTATATGGATATTTGATTTTAAACAGCGGTAATTGGTATGATTGTACTTCTGTTGTTAATGTAGTGCGCCTACAAAAACTCTAGTCACGTAGAATTCGCCAGGGTTGTGACAGAACAGGAAAAGACATTTTTTTCAAAGCAGCAGATTTATTTAATGATTCGAGGTAATTTTATCACATTCTTATACACCATGTGTCGAATGAAATATATTCTGCGTATATCGATTGCAGGATAGAGATTTACCAACCCTTTGAAATTCGGAAAATTGGGTTGTGACACTGATTTTTACGGGGGGTTGTGTTATATAATCGCTGGTAAAGATCAAACGGAAGTTTAGATCGCCGTTGTTTGATATGAATTTATCAGATATATGGTTTAGCAAAAAAATGACATACAGAACAAGTATATTTTACGCCAACAATATCCCTTTCCAATAGTTAGAATGCTTGTGACACGTTTTCGGCCCAAAAAATGAGAATGGGTGTATAAAGATATTCTGGTTCGTTTTAAAACACCCAAACAGATGTATTAGTGTAGAATATCTGTAAACATCGACTAACTCATAATATATTTTCTTACCTTTTTAGCGCGACTATTAGAATAATAGGGGTTGGTTATTCTAGTCACCCAGGCATCAGAGTCGGCGTAATGCTTTGGTTAATTTTCTACGCAAAAGTTTGTCAAATCTCTGTTTCTCGTATTAATGATATTGCTCTGAATCTTTACACATGCCTCTGTGAACGTAATATCAGCCTCTAAACAAAGATGCATTACTCTAACATGTAATTCAGTTATTTTGCTTTACCCCTTTGGACATAGAAATTCTTTGTTAAGTTTTTACGCGCAACTTTCACATATCTGTAATAACTTTTTTCTGTAAATTCGGCTTTTGCATAAAACTTTGCACATGCGTCTGTGACCATACTATCAGTCTCTAGGCAAGGACTAATCACCCTGACATCCAACGAAATGGAATTTTACCATTTTCGGACTTAGACATTCTTGGTTAAGTTTGTACGTGCAGCTTTCATATATCTGTGTTATTGTTTTCTGTACAGCTATTACTTTCAAACTTTGTATATGCTTCTGTTACCATAGTATCAGCTTTTAGGCAAATATTAATTAGTCTGGCATTTAATTTAGTGAAAGTTTAACCTTTTTGAACGTTTTTAGCTCTTATAAATCTGTTCTCCGACAACTCTTGTTACCTTTTAAATGCTAGTAATAATTTTTATATTGTAACGACATAAACAATAACATGCATAGCAGAACTTCCTCTAACGCGACAACATATTATTTATCAGGTTTAAACCTGATTAAGAAACTCAACTTCGTTAGAATGGTGCGGGGGGAAAATATCAAATAAATGTGTAGCACTTGAATACAACATTGTCCTGGAGCCTTTTTGAAGATGGTTCCATGTGGCTGTAAACGGAGTTTAGCCTCTGTAACATGCACTTCCATTAGATAAAACACAGACCTTTTGGGGAAACCCGGTGGTATACATACAAATTATATTTATGACACTATCAATTTATGGATAAGACACATTATTTATATATAAGACAAGGCTTTTGGCTGATCATAAGCAAACAAGTGACAAAACATCACCCAAAATTATCTAAAAAGCTAAAGTGTAAGTACGTGTATCTCAAATATAACTCAACAGTAAGTCTATCAAAAATTTCACGATCCGTTTGAAGTTCAAGTTTTGTTATAAAATTGTGATTTTCAAGATGGTTTCCAACATCCATCTCTCTTTTTTGGTACTTTTGTATACTGCATTTAGCATCAGGTTCTGACACAGCATTCCAAAGAACCCATAGATAAACATTTTTACGAACTTTAGGACAATTTGATAAAAAAAGTTGATTTCTCCAGTAGCGTTTGGTGGCCATTTTGGATGTTTACGGATTGTGGACGTTATCCCAGGTTGTCATTCTGGCAACAAAGCTAGATCTGCTCTACAACATCTTTACAATGCATAGAAAACATAAAACTACATTGTAGTCGACATTGCAAGGTTGTCATTTAGGACATAGAGTAGCGTCAAACGGACCATCACCACACTCGGTACGTTTTGCAGCAATTTTCAATGGCTCCTGTTTTCGTGACAAAACATTTTTTTTTCAAAATGTCGACAGTGAAAAGTCTAGAATACATTATATAACAACATATGATCAAAATAAACTTAAGGTTTATATCAAAAAGCAACTCTGAAAATATATAATTTCATAGATCTACACCTGCATAATTATGAAAAAGTGGGTGGGGTAAGTTTCAATTTCTTTTATAATTCACATATTTTGGGGGGATTTATTTTCCATTCATAAGACAGCAAACTAATTTATTTCAATAATTCTTTTGAATTGTAAATGTATTTTGCTTCTGTAAATTTATATATCATGTCTTTATATGGGGTTACCATTTTTCGCTAAAATTTTATTTCAGGCCTAAATTCATCGGCCGATTAAACAAATTTCCCCTCTTCGGATGTTTTGGAACTCTTTTTTCGGAATGGCCTAAGGGTCATACTTAATGCTGGTAACAATTTTTTATTCCGTTGGAATTTGAGGTTGGGTGCAAAAATCGGCTTTTGTGCTGCGTGAAGACGCGATCGGTTTTGAAATCCGCCTAGTCTTACGGTGGTCGACATTTTCTGCAATTTTAGATGGCCCCTTTTTGCATGACATGGCAAATATGTCTCAAGTATATTTTGTGACAAGTCTAGAATAAGTTACCGTAAAACTCAGTGCCGAAATCATTTAAAGGCAAAATCGAAATTTGAAAATATCAAATATTCATGTATATAGAAAGTGGGTGGGGTAAATAGCTATGATTTGTTAGAAATACTCATGTTGGGATTTTTCTGTTTGAAATATCTATAATTAAGATAGCAAAATCATATTTATCATCATTGCTTGTGATACACATGGGATACGATGTATTTTGTTCATTAAAAAATGTGATCTCTACAAATTACTTTGACAGTTTTGCCAAAACCTTTTTTCAACAGGGCCTTAGTTCATCGGTCGATTTCACCAATTTCCGATCATCGGATTTTTTGGGACTTTTTTCTGGGATGGTCCAAGGTTCATGCTTGATGCTGGAAACAATTTCATTTCTGTTGGAATTTGTTTGGGGTTGGGCAAAAAAATCAGCTAATTTTACTGGACTATAATTCCAAATCAATATCACAATTTTAAAGGTCATGGTCACAACTGAAATGTCTTGGTAGGAGCCATATATGTGTGAAATACTAAGGCTGTATGTGTAATATGATCAGGATATGGGTCAGGTTAAAGGTGTCTTTAAAGGGACATAACATTCCGATTTCATTCTTTTAAGTATGTCTTGATGCAAAGATTGGTTATTTTAATGCGTAGAAATTCTATCAGTTTTTTGTACTTGTTATTAATCAGCGAAAAATATGCCTTTAAAGAGAGACAGAAATAACAAATTCTATATAAATCTGAACTGTTGTCCACAACAATTTGTTCAGTTGTAGCACAAAAATATTTCTTTCTCGTAAACGGTGCTCGGAATTTTCAGAGTTTCCATGAGAAAATATGCTCTTTCAGATAAAAAGAAAAAAAGTAAATATGGAAAAATGAATTTGAAATGTCACTTTTAGGTCAAACTCCAAGGTCAAGGTCACAAGTCCAAGCTCATGTTATCAAATGAAAGGTCTTGTTAAGAGGTATCTTCATGTGAAAGATCAAGGCTGTAGGTGTAATAGGACATCAAGTAAAGGCCAGTTTTATCATTTAGAAAAAGAGTAAAAATGTATGTCAACCGTCAAACTCAAAGGCCAAGGTCACAAGGTCAAAGGTCACGGTCCCAAATGAAAGGTCTTAATTAGATGTACTCACCTGTGAAATGTGAAAGCTTAATCTGTAATAGGGGATGAATTATGGGCCATGTTAAAGTTTTTGCGGATACTGACGCCGACGCCGACATCCGAGGTTTGTGACAATAGCTCTTTCGAGACTTTCGTCCCAAGCCAACTAAATGTGGTTTCTGACAAAAATAACAAAAAGACAAGTTAAATTGTTAACCTCTGTTTGCAACAAACAAAAAGATATAATATGATGTAGATCGGGAAAAGAGGCATCTATCAATTTAAAAAAAAATATGATTGCTTAAAAAAATTAAAGCATTTTCCCAATTTTCACCATTTTTTACATAACACAACACATTTTTATTATAAAAAAAATATTAACGCGCAATACATTATAATGCAAGCATTCTAATTTTGTAGATTTTTAAATCATCTTTTATAAATTATAATATTCAATAATCCCTTTTTGGAGAAAGGGATAGTAAGGTGACGACACAAGGACAACAACAAAATAATACTATCGGTAATTTGTGCTGGCCGGGTACTAAGACACTTGAAGAATAACCACAATTTTGCAAATTATAATCTATTGCAGACCTAAGGTTAAAAAAATAGCTATTGATGAATTCATATGCCGTTTGTTAAACAATTCCTATTTAGAAAAAAACAAGAGCCGTCAGAGACGGACAATGCTCCCCGAATAAGGCATTGTCACAATAAATGCATGCCATGCAGAGCTCACATAAAGCTAACAAATGTTAAGCCCCCTTTTTGCATGACATAATTTTTATACCCAAATTTCACATAGTTTATTGACAATGGCGTCTGATTTACTACTCAAATATAAAATTTCATCAAATTCTGACCATTAGACTAGGAGAAATTATAGAAAAACTGTATTTTACCTTAAGTTCCCTTTTCCCATGACGAGGCCTCAAATCCAAAAACCGGGAAAAGTACATCGGCATTATGTCATAGTGAGTTCACATGGTAAGTTTCATTTGATTTGGCCCAAGGGTTATAGAGAAATCGCTTCGGACGGACGGACGGACGGAATGACGGACGGACGGACAGACAAAGCGGCGACTATATGCTCTCCCTTCGGGGAGCATAAAAAATCATTGGATCGATATGGAACAAACTCCCCCCTAAATTGATTTTCCCCGTTTCGTCAATGCAGGGTTGCATAGAATTTTGCGATTTTTATAACAAAGTAGCACGATGACCGTGTGTATTTATAGAAATATCAAACAAACATATAGGCGGGGGGCCAGTGGGGCCTACCATGCATCCCCCTAGACTTTTTGCCATGGGTGCCAAATTGTTCCTTAGGTCCTACTTGTTGAAAATCAGAGGTGTCCCCAAGAAAATACTCATTCCCGCTATATGAAACAGCACCGTTTCCATGGCAACCCTTGTGCGCTTTTTAGACAATGACAGTAGTTGAAAAAACATCAATATCTGCTTACAGATATAGTAGATCAGTAATTTTGGTATCAAAATGAAGCTTAGACATTGTTCTTGAATTTGGTATGTGCATATGCTAATTAGCTAATTTGCATATGTATGATTTTTAAGATTTAATTAAAAAATAATGAAATTTTCGTCGTTCTTTTAAAATATGATATTAAAATAAGCTATAACTCACTCAGTTTGTTGGTTACATTAACAATTTTGGTATCAAATTAAAGCCTTGATATTCCTCCTTAATCTATATTAGTCAAATAAGATATTTTTTTCATGCATGATTTTTAGTGATTTTTTAAAAATTTTGACGAAAAATTCGCATATTTATGAATATCTGATATATACTACTCAAAATTTGCTAAGGATCACTTTTTTGAATGTTGATATCTTTTTAATAAATCTCCCAACCAAGGAGCAAAATGGTTTAAATGTTAGAGTTGGTAATTCTGAAAAAGATTCAACGATGAATGTTCTGATTCCTTTCTTATATCGAAAGTTGTGTGACATAGAAAAAGGGCACCCCTAAAAATGAAGATTTTCGTAGATAGGCCAAAATCTACAACTTTTAGAAAAAAATCGAAATTGACCATTTTTTGTGCTTCTTCAGCATTTTAAGTGATGCTATAGTCTTCTGCAGCCTTTAATTGCCCTTTAAAACTTCCTAAGCAATAGCTAAGTACTCGCATGGGCACATAGAAAAATGCACTTTTAAGCACGTCTTACTGCTCATAAATGTCCCATTTTACATAATATTGAGTTTAAATTTTGACTGTTGATTCATATCTGATGCATCAAATGAGTTCTGTGTCTTAAAATTGGTATGTCGGTAAATTAAAGTCATAACTTTGGTGATAAGCTCAGGTACGGCCTGTTTGAAAACCATAGTTATCACCAAAACTTCTTCCGCGGGCATTGTTTTGGTGGGGTTAAACTGAAAATATACTGAATGAACCCCCTGAACGGTAAAACATTGTTTGTGTCTTTCCTCAACCCATGGTTTATTGGCAGCAACCAATGAATGGTCATGTGATGAAACTGGACAAAGTCAGTAAATCTAACCACAGCTTATATTCGCCAACATGTACTGAAATTACAAAAAAGACATATGGAAATCAATAAAAGGCTTCTGGGAAGACTTATAAACCCGACGCATGTAAAGAAAGTTGCTGATAGTAGCCGTAACAGACATTCGTAAATTTTAGTCTTTAGCTGTATTTGACTACGGAGAAAGACTGACCCACATGCTCATGGTAACTACACTTTGGTTTACGAGCAGTATCTAGAATAAGAGCTTATACTGAAGAAGGGGTTTAGAATGATTTGTAAGTGAATTGATCGATTTTTATTAAACAAAAACGCTGATTTAAAAGGTTATGGTACACCAATGACATCATTCATGTGACCGATACTACAGGGTGCGGCATTCTAGATCGATATTTAGCCATGGATCATTTTATTTATGCTTTGACCGATCCGTATGACATTGTTTTAATCACCTGTGCGAATACAGGATGCATTTTGCGGACTTGGGACAAGATGGTTGATGAGGTTCCGGAATCTGCCTTGTAGACACAAGAAAACACAACTTAAACATTCACATGCCATTTTAAAGCGTAGAGGGATAGTATCGCGTAGACTTTGTTTAGTTTTTGCAAAGAAATAGAGGAAAGATCGTGTTTCAGATAAAAATCTGAAATTTCGCACTATCTATTGAAACACTCATTTCCATGGGTACCTCTTTTGCATGCCTCGTGACAATTTTCTCCAAAGCATCTCAACATTAAAACCTACAAAATCGTAGTCATAAATGGTTAATCTACCAAACAAACTAATCTACAGATTAATATTTGAAATTGTGTAAGAAATATTAATGTTTCAAAAAGTGATCCTTAGCAAATTTTGAGTAGTATATATAGTTCTTCCAAGCCTTATAGAAGGACTTACTCATTTTGCATATGTAAAACTTCATTTACAAAATAGAATTAGGCATTTTAATGTCATTTTACTGAATCAGAGTGCATTAAATTATATTTTAGGGTGCGGTTTTCATGGCAACATATCTTGCAAAAGGAGTTTAGAGGGTATTATAGGAGAAAGAGCTTTTGTTTACTATTTCCTGGATGTAGACTGACAATTATTGTTTTAGATTGATGTTTAGACACCCATCTTCATTTTTTAGAATAGTTATGCAAATTAGCTAATTTGCATATGAGTAATAGTGAAGAATTAATTAGAATAATCAATTTAATTAACATCATTTTTCGCGAGTGAAGCTGGAAAATCAGATGTAGCTCTCATAGTTCAGAACATATATTAACACTTTTGGTATCAAAATAAAGCCTGGGCATTTCTCTTAATTTTCCAAAGGAGTAGTGCAAATTAGCTAATTTGCATATGTATGAATTTGAAGGTTTAATTAGTATTTTTCATGAACTTTTCGCCACTTTTAAAAAAATTAAGCTACAGCTTCTTAAGTTGATGGTATACAGTTACAATTTAGGTCTCAAAAGGAAGCCCATACATTCATTCTTAATTTCAGTCATGCAAATTAGCTTATTTGCATATGCACATTTAAAAAAAATACTTATAAATATTTCACCAATTAGGGAATATCTGATACACACAGGGTTTTCAAACTGTATGGTAAGAGTAAATCATATTTTTATGTAACATTTCATGAAAACAAAATAATTAAGCATTTTGAGGCTTTTTTACAGAACTAGTTTGAATAAGAATACCCAGGGCTTAGTGCAAAACTAACATAACTACGTTTTGTAAAAAATACAGGAGAGGGGAAGAATAATAAGTTTCTTAAAAATTAACATTTAAAACATTTTTGAATTCTAAATAACTTTTTGATTATACAGATTTGAAACCCAATATTAGAACATTGTATTCCTATCTTAGGCTTCAGAAAATTAAAAAAAGGAAAATTCCCAAAACTGCATTTACAATAGTTTTGCATTGGGCCTGGAAATGCAAGAAGGTGTCGTTTCCACGGAAGTTTGTTTTCTTTTAATCTAAAAGCAGTTAGGGGTAGCAAGAGAAAAAGCTATAACTCAGTTCTTGGTGTATACTTACAATTTGGGTATCAAAATAAAGTCTGTTCACCTTCTTTTTAGCATGTATGCATATAAGCTAACTTCTGAGATAAACATTGAATTTAAGATTCAAATTGTTGAATGACTTGATTATATTGAATATATCATGCAGTCCTAAAGTCAAGTATTAATACAGTGCTGTTTGTTTATTAATCTTTTTATATATCTTTTTATGTATTAATCTTTTATATATCTTTTTATGTATACCTTTCTAGCTGCCTGTCTGTAGTATTATTGTGAAAAAAAGATTGTTAAACACTTCTCATGTTTCTAAGTTATTTTGCTTAAATTTAGTACATGCATGTAGGTACATCCCACATACACTCACGATTTAGCACCAGAATAAAAGGTATGAATATTAATGTTATAAATCAAGGTCCGAACAATTGCCTTAAGACCCTGCGTTGAAACAACAGTGTTGCATCCTGTAAAATGGAATGGAAATTGTGCATTTCTTCTTTATTTGAGGAAATAATAATAGGACAATAAAAGAATATCTGACGTCAAAAGCACGCTATTCCACAAGTCGACGTAACGTCATTTCAACCAACGTTATCCACCGCAATGTGGGTGCATGGCGTTGTGTAAACAAAATGTTATGTTGACACATAATTTGTTTATGCTTATCAAAACCAGCTCAATGTCCGATAATTTTAAAATCTGGGCACTAATGAAAATTTCTTATGGGAAAGGATTGTGAACAGTTTTTGATAACAAGAATTTTCTAATACTTATAACCAGCACTTCATTCTTTTGCATCAATTTTAGCAGTATATCTTTTACCGAGATCAAATTTTTATCGAAATGTGTTTGAGAATCTTAAAAAAGAACTTAATCTTAAATAAGAAAAGCAACCTCTTTCCTTACAGAAACAACAATTTTATCCTTAGTTTTGGATAAACAATTTTGGTATTACAGTTATTCAAATTACACACATAATAGCGCGCGTCTATAATATATAACGCTACAATGACGTTGCACGACGTCGGGTAGAAAAAATGTAATATTGAAATTATAATTTAATTTATTTAATGTTTAGAGTAATCAAATTGTATTATATACTGTAATAAAGTTTATCATGTGTACTTTTTTTCAGTAGTAACAAACACGTTCTTAGTTTTGCTTGTCGATGTAAACGAGAAAGTTAAAGAGATGAACCCCATTTAGATAAACACAATTTTCGAGCAGGGTAGAAAATTTGTAATTTTGATTTTCAGCATTATCGGTTAAAAAATCATGATTTATATGCCATTTAATTTGACAAAATTGCCGTTTCAACTGTTTTTCGACTTTGTTTACTCTCTGGCCTTTACAATCATTGACCAACCAAGACTAACAAATAATGTTGGTGACCATAAGATCCTAGATGACTTTGAATTTTAGTCTGATTGGATGAAAACATAGTGAGTTATAATAATACTTGAATTTGACAAAACTGCTGTTTTCGAATTTGTTTTTACTCTAGCAATCACAAATGGTGACCAATCAACACAAAACTTGGATCTTGGATATAATGGTTGATTACCATAAGATCATGGATAAGTTTGAACTTTAGCACAATTAGGCAAACATTTACTGAGTTATCTGTCCTTGAATTTGACAAAATTCTCGTTTTTGACTTTGTATTCACTCTTCACAACTAGATATATTGACCTATGAGGATGAAATACAGACATAATGTTGATGACCATAAGCTTGTTTTAAGTCTTAAAATCACAAATATTAATTGATTCAAACATAACTGTGGCTCATATAATCTTGGTTCAGATGAGCGATTTAGGACCATCATGGCCCTCTTATCGTGTATTCAAGGGCCCATGACTCGTTTTCCCAACTAGCTATCAAAATACCAAATTACTTTGCGCTGACAAATTATTTTAGTACTGGCCTAAAATATTATTCCAATATGTAGCTTTATAGAAACGTGTTGATGTTTTCACGAAAGTTCACCAAAATATACAAAATATTGAAAGAATGCATAAAATGCCAATTATTTTGATATTGATCATTAGAAAGCAAATGGACCTCGTGTCGTGTTAACATGGGCTCATATACAAATCATTTTGTTTTAAAAAATTCGCAAATTATTTACATATAGATAGAAAATTAATGAATAAGAACCTTGGGTAGCGCCAAAATAGAATTACCCCACCCACTTTCAATATACATGTACAATATACACCAAACCAGATGTCCATTTAATTCGGCAAACGTGTCCACTTTATGCTAGGTTCCCACTGCCGATCAAATTAACTCGATCAAACCCGACCAAGCGATCGAATACCGGTCGAGGTCGGTCGGCAAAGGGGATCGGGATAAGTCGAGATGGTTGAGTTTGGTCTGCATCGATCGGTAATCCTGCCAACTTGTTTTGACACGTCAAAAAAAATCCGTGTAGCGGTCGAGTAGAAAACACATCGGGAAGATGCTCGAGTATCGATCGTATAGAAGATCGAGCTGATCGACAATCACTCGAGTAGAGATTGTGTGTGCTCGAGTCGATATCTTTTACCGGGATTTGATTGGATGAACAGTTGGAGCAGAAGTCGAGTTGATCGGGAATGCGTTCGGGAATAACTTGTACAAGTCGAGGTGATCGAGTGCTTCCAACTGCTCTATGGCAGCGGATCAACTCGATCTACTCGATCGCTAAAGGGCCCTCGATCAATCCCGACCATATGACTTCCTCTCGATCTCTAGTCGATCAAACCCGATTTGATTGAGTGAACAGATGAATCAGAGGTCGAGTTGATCGGGATGTGGTCGGAAATTACTCGAGTACAACTCGAGGTAATCGAGTGCACGCTCGGTGCAGGTCGGAATACAAATTATCTACCCGATCACACTCGATCTCCAGACCCGACTGATTCACGACAAGGTCGATCTTCTACCCGACCAATACACAATCGCTTCTCGATCATTTCTGTACTCGATCGCACTCGACTGTTTTTGCATGTCAAAAAAACTCGAGTAGGAAGCCCGAGCGATGCAGATCAATTTCGATCATCTCGACCGCTCCCGATCACTCTTGCAGACCTAGCTCGACCTGTTTTCGACCGCTTGATCGAGTTGATCTGGTCGGCAGTGGGAACACCAGGTCGTGTGGTAATAAATGTGTACAAACAGCACGAGATCCCGCGCAGAGTATATTAACAGAAATATTGAAAATTATCGGAAATTGCGTTTCACGTAATTCCCCGCTCTGAGACATAACACGTACGATTGATATAATGGTATTAAACACCTTAAATAAGGCATTTATCTTTATATTTAATCAGATTAAGGATGAGTCAATAGCTAAAAGTACATTTACGTCACATTTAAATTATGAACATATTTAAACTGACACTATTATGAAGTTATTATGAAGATGTGATAATCACAGACGTTGCAAAAACATTTTCATTCAGAACACCTAGAATAGATTCAGCTCGATCTGGTCGTGTACAGATCGAGATGGTCGGGTAGTGATCGTGTAGGGCTCGAATTTAGGACGGGGTGATCGGGTAGACATTGGAAAGATGGTCCGGCTTCAATCGGGAAGTGATCGGGAGTGCTCGGGCGGGGGTCTAGTTTGATCGACTAGAGATCGAGAAGAAGACGTGTATACACATTTGGTCGGTCTTGATCGGGTAAATTAGGTGGTCGTGTTGATCGAGTTGATCAGATCGGCAGTGGGAACCTAGCATTATGTATCTATTCATATTAAGAATATCATTGGAAAACTTAGGTCCCAGGACCCCCCCCCCCCTTTAAATGTTTATTTTTACCATTTCCCCCACCACATAATTATTGTGAAGTAAACTGGTTCTAAAACTACATTTAACGTTCAAGAACTGGTTCTTGAACTAATTATTGAATCAGTTCTAGAACTTTTGATTTTTAGAAATGCCATTCAATGTTCAAGAACTGGTTGAACTAGTTCAAAACTAAGTTGTAGAACATTAAGTGACAGTTCTAGAACTTCAGTTCAAGAACTTGGGTTCAAGAACTGGTTCTAAAACCCAAGTGCCATTTAACGTTCTAGAACGTTCTAAAGCTGATGTTTTAGAACATTCTAGAACAGTTCTTGAACTTTTTTTGCAGGGGTATGTCTTTACCCCTTTGTTGTTTGTTACTTTCCGTATAGTAGTGTTAATGAAAATTTGTAAAAGGATTTACGAATATTTTAGACTGGTAGGCCTAGTTGACGTGACTATCGAAATAACTAAATCTTCTTCTCTCTCAATCTTATCTAAAAATTCCTATCACGTACAATACCTGGTGCTGACGTTCCTAATAGAAACGGATTAGTTGACAAAACATTGCGGCAAAAGAAGTAAATGCACAATATCATTTTTTCCCTCTTTGCTTCAAAATTTTCTGTGCTACATTATACACCAATCCTTTCTTTTTTAATTAATATCCATTTGTCATCTGCAGCACATTTCAAACTGAAGTTTCATTGTTTGTCGAAGGATTAACAGGGACATAGACACAATGTTATGTTTGAAAAAGAGTTTAACTAAAATTATCTCTGGAGCTCTGGATTGACCCGCTCACGCTAGGTCACCTGATTGTCCTACATAGCCTACCACTAGCACTGTATAATTCTTTTCCAAAAGGCGAACTTTTGTCTACTGCCCAAAATTGTTGCAGACGACAAAATAATTAAAGCTTTAACCCTTCACATGGCATTCCTGATGTGACCAAAGCTACGGTAGACAATATAGACTAAGATCAGTCTAGTCAGCAATGCAATCTGATCCTAGTCTACATATTGGCTGCTTTCCACTTGATTATGTGATGAAAACTTGAGGCAAACAATAAAATCAGTAGGACAAAGGTTAATCAACAAATGATTGCGTACTATCCATTACCAGCACAAACGGGATACATTCTGAACACCCCTCAAAGCTGTTAATGTGTCAGGTTAAAAGATAAAACAGAATTTATTTGATAGGCTAGAAAAAGAAGGGAATTTTCATTTTCGAAACACAGAATAAACTCAACAGAAAGATCCTTTAACGAACTTTTGTGATACACATCCTTTCTTTTCTGTTATTTATAGAAACATCTTTGCCTCTCAAATAAATATGCCCATTAATTATGGAGATAACAATTCACTGAGAACTGAAAGGATTATATAAGCTTATATCCGACACCACTGACATTCCCAAAATCACCTTATTATGCCCGGCCTGAGGGCCGTGCAATAAATGTACACGTCAGAGGCCTTAGCTTTTGCCAATTCAACAAGAAAATAGACCAGAATGACTCTCTATTGAAATCGTAGACAATTCTAAATCTGGATAATATGGGATAAAAAACTAGGTCAGGGTTCAAATGAAAGAATTTTTGTAAACTTGAAAGTCCAGATTTTACCTCTATCTACACGGAACTCGCTTAGAAATTATGTTTACATCATATCTCAGATTAATTTGATAGTGGGTTTGATCGTTTATTCGTTTGATCGAATCTTAATAAAACTGTGTTAGTTCTAGAGGCCAGCCACGTCATATACAGATGTCTGTTGTCTCAGAGAGTGATTCAGGACCGATTGTTCTTTTGTATACATTGAATCATTCAAAACAACACACATTTGAGATTTTCTCATATTGATAAACGCTAAACATTTATCTCAATCTGCCAAGTTTAGGACTGTTCGAATTTGAAAGATGTTACAGACGACAATGTCGAGTAAATTAATAATTATTGGTCTTTCGAATAAGAAAATATTGTGAGAAATGAAGAAATGCCTAACTTTTATTATGCGTCAAAAAGAATCACTGGGAGGTAATGGGTTTAAGCCGTTAACGGGACTAAACAATGGTCATACGGTATTCTCTTGCCCGCTTGCATACTCAATCCTGGGTTTAGCCTTAGACCGTTACTGAACTCGACTTCAGATAAGCTAGGCTTGAACCCGAGATGATCCCGACTTCATGGTCATTTGCCCTAAAGGTTTTGAGCGCGGGTTTGGACCATCTCGAATTAGAGCCTTGGTTCATATTATTACGCGTGCCGAAACCGGTTTTTCTAGTTTTCTGTCGATATTATTGCCAGCAGCAAACAAAATAATCTATTTTATCCATGTATTACCCACCCCCACCCCCACAAACACACACCCATTTCGTTTTTGCCTCTGTTTTTCTCTCTATATCTTTCTGTAGAAATGTAGCCCCCAGTCCATCTCCTTCCCCTTCCCTTCCTTCCCGTTCTCTTCCTCACTTTCTTTATCTTTATGTACCCCGAAAAAAATCGGGGGAACATACAGTCGCCACGCTATCCGTCCGTTTTTCCGTCCGTCCGTCCACGGCCATCTCAACAGCCCTTTGATCAAATTGGATAAAACTTCATATGTGAACTCTCTGGAATATTTCCACCGGACGATGTTTCGGTTTCTCAATTCCGGGATGTGTCACGGAAAATGGGGCCTTAATGTAAAAAATATTTTTTCTCTAGTTTCTTTTCATCTTATGGTCAGAATTTAATGAAACTTTGCACTTATGTGATAAATGAAAAATAAATGTTCTAGACTACACAACATTTTCAACCAATGTACAAAAAAGCCTGTCATGGGAAAAAGGGCTTAATATATTTTTGTGTCAAACACTTATTCGGGGAGCATAATCCGTCTATGACGGCTCCTGTCTCTATTTGTCATCTTCTCTGTTTTCCATTTTTTATCGTATCTTAAGAAAGGGTCGTCCGTTCTTATTGCACATCTTTCTTTTATTTATCATCTAGAAATTGGCAAATATTTATCTTTTTCCTGACTAGATTTAAAACATTGCTTTTTCGGCTACTTTTCGATTTGCAGAATACATCCTAACAAATGTGCTTTTATAATTTGTTTTCAATATAAGGCAAAAGTTGCTTACGTTTTGTTAGACTCACTAATATTGATGAAATTCCTTTGAAAAGTAACATTTATTTGTTAATTTTAAAGACCAACGGAATAACTAATGTACACCTGGCTCACCCAAACCTGCTATGTAACAGGTTTGGCTGAGCCCGGGATTTTAACTGTGAATTGAACTCAGCTCACAAGTGTGCAAGTCAACACAAGCTTGGATAAGAAATAACTTTGGCTTAGCGACACCTATAGCTCAACAAGTGAGTTGTCCCGTTACCCTGTATAATCCCCGCTTAAGCTAGGCTATGCAAGTGGGCATCTGAGTATTTTCGTGACCTTTGAAAAGTTCAAAAAGTTGTTCCTGTTAATACCTGTATGGACATGCCATTTGATTGCCTATAGAATACAAACAAGATCGAAGGCCATCTTTTTGCCCGTTTGCATACTCGATCCTGGGTTTAGCCGTAGACCGTTACTGAACTGGACTTCAGATAAGCTAGGCTTGAACCCGAGATGATCTCGACTTCACGGCAATAAGCTCTAATGGTTTTGAGTCCGAGTTTAGACCATCTAGAGTTTGAGCAAAGGTTCATATTATTACGCATGTCAAAACGGTTTTTCTGGTTTTAAGTCGATCTAATTACCAGTAAAGAAAACAACCTAAAGTATGTTTATCAATGCATTACCTCCATCTCTATTTCCTTTTTGCCTCTGATTGTCTCTCTATTTCTTTCTGTAGGGAGTGAAGGTCCCGCCCCTTCCTCCCTGTCCATCTTCTTTTCCTATCTTTCCCGTTCTCTCGCGCGCGTTTTCCGTTTCTTTTCTCTTTTTGTCATTTTCTCTATCTTCCACTTTTTCTCGTATTTTAACCTAATACCGAACATGGACGCTACTTGACGCCCATCAAGAAATATGCTGTAAACATTATGGAAAATGGAGAAATACGAGGGTTGACCAAATAAATCGTAGACTGGGCTCATTGTATGAAAAATAATCATTGCACAAGCTCAAAGTTTTCGTGTATATAATATAAACATATACTGAATGTACATGCAAAAGTCGATGAAAATATACCTTTCTATAGCTTCTCTTTGCACAAATCAATCTAATGAGTTATGCAGACCCGGCGCACACTGACGACGTCATGTGTCTAATTCTTCAACGTTGTGCACACAATGTCATTCTTTTTAAAAAGTATTAACCGCAGTTTCGATACACTAATGGTGTCGTTTCACCCATCTTAGGAAACTGTCACCAAACAATTCACTTTCCAATGACCGATTACAGTCTTGAATCGCATACATTAGTTCTTCTCTGTCCTGAAATCGGTGACCCCCAAAATGAGACTTGAGCATGAGAAAATACGCATTCATGAATGTTTTACGTCCACGCTTAGCAGTATGAGTCCATCCGTTTCTAAATCGATTATGGAAACACGGCTGTACCTTTCTGTGCTTTTCAGTTTCTTAAATGTTTCGATTGGTGTCATACTGGTCCGCACACAGAGCTGGATATCTGTCCTGTGCGCTCTCTCTTCCTCTAACATCGCCATTTTTACTTGGTTGTGATTTTAACGGCCAAGATTCAAATATGCGTTATTTTCAAACCAAAAATGTTTGACGCCTGAAACTCGTTGTGATGACGACACAATAACTTCGCCAAAATGTAGGCGTTATGTTTCTTCATTCCCACGATGTTATCTACCAAAAAGTTAAACAGTGTCAAAATTTCATGACATTGAAAATGTCTGAAACTTTTTTCAATTTGGAAAAGCTTAAAATTTTGTTGTTTGATGATGAGCTAAGAAAGGGCCATCCTACCTTATAGCACATATTTCTTTCATTCAACATCTAGAAATTGTGTAATATTTATCTTTTTCCTGACTAATTTTAAAACAGAGATATTTTCCTGTAACATCTTTGATATACGGAATACTACCCAAAATGTTGCTTTTATAAATTGTTTTCAATGATTCAAGGCAGAAATTGCTTACGTTTTGTTAGAATCACTAATATTGATGAAATCCATCTGAACAATAGCATTTATTTGTGAATTTTAAAGACAAACAGCTTAACTAATGTTCATCTGACTCACACAAACCTGATCTTCTACACAGAAAGAACAAAAGATGTAAAATTTCTGTCATTTGAAAATGTCGACTGTACAGCCATTCCACGAAAATTGACCCATTTACTGAAAATGCATGTCGCCGACCTTCATTGCATTATTGAACACCTTTATCGATTAAGTACAACAAAAAGCAAGATATCTTTTATCACGGGACATAATTTGCAATAAAGTAGTATGATTTTTAAGTTATTCAAACGATTTTATGAATGTGCTTGGTTGTGTTGAATATTGCAAAAACGTCAAAATGTTGATGTCGCCGAACATTTTTTGTTCTAAACTACCGTCCAAAACAGCCGTTTTTTACTTAGACTTTGTTCTCTTAGACATTATTTTCCCCAAACCCTACTTCAACGACTAAATTAAGTATGATTCCAACATCATACATGAAATAGAATTTAAACATATCTGTTTGTATGTCGCCAGATTTGCCTATGTGACCGTAACGAACTTTCAAAGGCATGAAAGAAAGTCAACTTTTCTCTCAATTTGCCGATTTTCAAACTATTTTGGTCCGGGAATGGCTTAGTTTAACTATCAAAACCCTAAAGTTTATGAATATCTTAGTATTTCTTCACTAAAGCAAAGAACATGGACAAATAGAATTTGTCGCATTTCGTTTACTATGCTTCCGTTACGTCCGTGTAGCCCACAATAATGAACGGACATTCATAAATCTGTCAAATTTTGACAGAGTGGTTGCCAAACTGTTGAAATAGAGGCGAGTTTCAAGTATAATCAAAAGTATAACATTTTGAGAGACTTGAAAGTCCTTTGGTCGCTATGCTTCCGTTACGCATATTTTTCCGTAACGTACTTCAAAGGACGCCCTGAGTTAAACTAACAGGAATATTTCAATACAGTGAACAGTATGATACACTGTAGTTATCAAAGATTCATTACATCGGCTATTGCAAGTCGAAAAATGGAATGTTGAATGAGAAATTCGAGGTGGAAGTATGTAAATATAGTATTATACAAATTTATTTCCAGATTAGCAATACAAATTTTCTTTATTTATGCTCGATTCTTTTTTAATTTGACGTGCAAAAGCTGGAATCTCAAACAAAAAAAACAAAGTAATGCGGGATTTACGTATCTATTCTTTTTGTTTTACGGTCAAAATAACTGTTACGGAGCATATATTATTTGGTGGTACCATGTCCTGGATATTAATAATATTTATTTTGTTGATTAATTGAGTTTGCATGAATCAAATGGAATTTTACATTTCCGTATAGTTAAAATTTGTCTAAATAGAGCTTATTATATCATGTTTTTCCACATATGTTATTAGAAAATGTTACGGAAGCATATATTTGGGTACACTATTTGTGCGTAAATTACGATACATAAAACATTTTGATGTCAATTGATTATACTTAACTCAGAAAGTATATGAAGTAGGAATACTAACAAAGCCGCTTAATTGTGTTTATCTGTGAATTCATATAGCAATATTCTGTTACAAAATATAGACTCTTCGTTACGGAAGCATATACTATAATTTATGGAATATTGAGCATACACTGCCATATGTGGGCGATAGATTAGCAAACATACCCCTTCAGGTTCTATCTAAGTATGTTACACAACATGTTTGAAACAGTTTGTGGCTTCTCAAGTAGACAGACATGGTTACAGCAGCCTATTGATGATTTCGAGCGAAACACATGATGGTCTATGCCATAAAATATGCCCCTTTTGGTCCTAACGCCATTTCCATTTTCTAATTCCACCATTAGACATTTTCCAGCTTTGTACTGGTTGTTCTTAGAAAACCTGCATACATCGCTTTTGTGGCAAATAGAAGAAGACACAGACATTTTCCTTTTCATCTGGGCCAGACGATAATGTTAAAATAATTTTCTGCAAACGTGGCTTGCAACTCACTTGTCACAGTTTAGTCCCCAAGTTTCAGGAGCAGGTATGCAGAGTGCATTTTCCCTTCTTTCTTGTAATGCTGATATCGAAATAACACACACCAAGGCTGTGTTGTTGCACATTCTCTTTAGTTTTCATTAATCCTGACATCTTTTTCCCGAAACTAAACCTAGATATTTGTATTGTCGGGTCTTGAATAGTTTGTGAAGAAAGGGCTTTTCTATATTTCTTTTCCAAAAGCTGGTGTTCCCTTCTACTAGGTAATTGGCTAAGACAAATTACACCGCTCTCTCACCATTTGAATTACAAATACTGATCCTTTGACACAAGTTCACACGCTAAAAACCTTGTGTCAACCATGGCCAATCCAATCAATTACCAGGGGGTATGACAGTCTAAGACGCTGTGATTTTGGATATCAAGCTTTGGATCTAGTCAAAGTGACTGTAACATCCCAACATTTATTCTACTCCCAGTTCGTTTGATACATTTTTATTGTCAGAATCAACATTCATCTACTTTCAGAATTCGTCTATTTCGACTTGGTCTACAATATATCATACATTTTTCATTACTAGACGTATATGATTCATTTTAATTTTATTTTAATATTTTAATATATGCATTTTTCTTTTATTTCCTGTCAATAAATGGAATAATTATGCTTGACATCAAATTGTATCAAATGATTCATTTTTATCTTTTCCTTTGTAATTCATATTTCAATTGTATTTTGTGGAGTTATTTGTTAACGATTTTTAAGAGCCATATTTTTATTTAGGGATATATGATTCGCATGAATAACCAATTTACTTTAAAATAGTATGTGTTCTTATATAAATGATTTAATTAGAAATAAAAGAAATTTAGAAGAGAAGGGGACGAACAATTGCACACTTACCGAAAATTGTTCAATTTAACACCTCTTCAAATTGAAACATCCTTACAAATTTACACGGCCAATGCACACATGTCTAGCACACCATCGAATTATATATTTCTCGATACCCCCCCCCCCCCCTCGAAATTCATATCTTATAACATGTTCATAAATTAAGAAAAACAACGCATTGTTTTTAACAAAAAATAAGATATCGTACTGAAATATATAGCAGACAAATTTAGACGAAATGGAAACGGTATACAAAACCTGAGTAGACAAGGTGGCACCGGTTTTCAAAATAGACGAATTGGGAGTAGTTGTTGTTGGTTGGTTAGTTGTTGTAGATCAATCGAAATTGAATCCTAGAAATTGTCCGTGGTGGTACCCGGTTGACGACTTTGTGGTGCATATACAGACATACCTGAGCAGACTGTTTTGCCCGATGCTTACAATGTAATTGTTACTCTGAGTGAGATATTAAATAATAGCCAAGGTACCAGTTCGGCAATTTTGCCAATGAGATTAATAGTTTAAGGGTACTAAAAGAAACGTTTATTGATTCATTCGTATTATTGAATTTTGTATTTGTTTTATACCAATTTGTTGTTTCTTTTTTGTAAGAACCTTTGCGTTTAGCGTTTAAAATTATTTGAAAGAAATGACACTAATGGTAATAAGGTTATGGAAATTATCTATTTTCCGTAACACAAGGGCCGTTTTTTCTACGATCATACATACTAAGAAATAAAAGCTCGAGAGCCCAGATGCACTGGAAAATATTATCTGAAGAGGCATTACTATCGGAATATTTACTTTTAACTTTACTTTGCAAGATGGCCTCAAAAAGAATACAAACGATCATAAACACTTTTAAAATGCTCGAATATTGCGTTAAAGAGTGAAATACTCGTTTTGATATCACCACTCAGGGTTACAGCTGAATTGTTATCATTTTGTCCTTTTAAGTTGTACAAATGGTTGATGATGGTCCAACAAACAATCTTTTTGATGTTGGGTTATAACATTGGCCACCGCTCACGCTATATGTACCTCGAGTTGCTTTATATGCTCCGTAACAGCTAGGTTATAGTGGTATATTTGAAAATGCGATAACTCAGCAGGACGTAAAATGTTGTGGGTAAAATTTTAACCATACATTGTGGACATGTGACACTTAATTCTAACATAACAATTGTGCTCATGCAGTAAAGTTCATTTTTCAACATTTTCGTTTTTGTAAATGAGTCAATTTTGGTGGAATGGCTGTGTAACAGCTCTGAATTAAGACCTGTCTAAAATGTTGTCGTCTGGTAATGAGTTAGATAAAAGAAAAATGTGAAATAAGGTAGGGTGACCCTTTCTTGAAATACGAGAAAAAGTAGAAGATAGAGAAAATGACAAAAAAAGAAGAAAGAAAGAAATCGAGAGAAACGACGGGAAGAAGATGGGGAGGAGATGAAAAGGAAGGGAGGGTGGACCTAAACTTCTACAGAAAGAGATAGAGAGAACAAAAAAAAAGGAAGGGGGGGGGAGATTATACATGGATGAAATAGATTGTTTTCTTTGCTGCTAATTAGATCGACTTAAAACTAGAAAAAACGGTTTCGGTACGCGTAATAATATGAACCATGGCTCAAACTCGAGGTAGTCCAAACCCGGGCTCAAACCGATAGAGCTAATGGCCGCGAAGTCGGGATCATCTCGGGTTCAAGCCTAGCTTATCTGAAGTCGAGTTCAGTAACGGTCTACGGCTAAACCTAGGATCGAGTATGCAAGCTGGCATCTGGCTCACCAAGTGAGTTTTCCAGTTACCCTGTATAATCCTGGCTTAAGCTAGGCTTATACGCAGTATGTAAGTGGGCATTTGTGTTTCATTTTTCAACTGATAATAACTTTCTTCAGAAAAGTTATAATCTAATTCTTTTATTGAGAAAAGAAATAGTAAACCTGCAGCATTGTCTCTTAAGCTCCATTGATTTTGACAAAATTGCCGTTTTCGACTTTTTTCACCTTTAATAACAACAACTTAAATTGACCATGCAAGACAATATTTGGACACAACGTCAATAGCCTCAGGACCTAGTGTAATTTCAGCTTGCTCGGTATCTTAAAATTTTGGGCTGGATCATATTCTCAAACTATTAGTCATGTGTCCTTGAATTTGACAAAATTGCTGTTTTCGATTTTGTATTTACTGTAAGGATAGCATTCAGCAATCGATCAATGGTAAACTTGATCGTTATGTTGGTAACCATAAAACTTTGCATGCGAGTAATTTTGGCTAAATGATAGTCACATTTCATGAGTTGTGTCCTATTGAAGTTGAAAATTTGAAAAAGTTGCCATTTTGCGACAGTCTTCATTCTTACAGTCACAAAATTTAAATTTATTTCAACAAAACTGAGAATGATTTTTTGTTAAGAGAGATATTACACGGAGCTTACCTGTCTTCTATCAGGTATGTTCTAACTTGTCCACTCAAAACAAACAAGTAGTCCCATCTCATTCGAATAGAAGTGTTCTCTGAAATACATAGTTAATAAAACATATAGAAAAAGAGCCATTATGACATTTAAGAGAATACGATGGACCTTCAATTAAAAGTGGTACTAATGGTCCACCATACCTCATGGTTCTATAGAACGAATTATGGTCATTTCGTATCATAACCATTTCGTACCAGTCATTTGGAACCATAATGTGTCATTTCGTACCATAATTTTGGACATTTCGTAACATTATTTTACCATTTCGTACCATAGATTTTTAACTTCGTACCAATGATTTCTTCTTTGAAATGATATAAAATGCGAATACTTATAGTGACAACACAGATTTCTGAGCATTTTCCATGCAAATTCGACCACGAAATTTGAGTTTCTGCAGTATATAAATAGATAGATAAATAAAATCAAGATTAATAAAATTCATATTGATAAAAGAGAATCATACAAATATATATACTGTGCAAAAAAGTTTAGCACAACCGGAAAATGTTGGTTACCACTTAAAAATTATAGCGAAATCTTTAAAGGGAAAACAATACTTTTATTGTGCAATCATTGTGCTGACGTTTACTGAAAATTTTGTGTTAAACAAAACGTTAATTCGATATCTTACGTTAAAGTGCACAGGGTTCAGACATTGAAAGTTAGGCAAATTGCAATATCGGGTAAAATCACCAGCAGTGGCTTTGATCGCCATAAAACGACTTTCAATGCTACAAAAAAGCTTTCTGATTAAACACAGGGGGAATTCTGCCCCACTCACATTGCGGAGGACGCTCATTGTCAAGGACGTTACATACGTCATAGCTTTCGCTATCCTGGCCTCCCAAAATGACATGTACAAGGTGATACGTCTGTAAACACAAAAAAGGCATCATTTGAATGTCTCCTGGTTCAATAGCAACGTGTCCATACACACTGATGCATTGTCTGTTGATGCCTCAACGTCATTGGCGTAAGGTCGGCAGGCTTTTATTCAAGCTGTACAGGACCTATTCCAGACAATCTCGTCACTAGCTGTAGTGACTGTGACGTCCAAGAGAAGTCGGGCTAGCTTCTTACTAGACGGACATCTATTACGTCGTCGGGACGTCACTATGAAACAATCCTCTTTAAACGTCGTTTTACGCGATCTGTAAGATTTATGTCGATCATTTGCGACTAAACCTGCATTTATTCTGTACCGTAGGCGTCTGATTGTCGATTTATGCCAATTGATGTGCAAAGCGACACCTCTAACGAATCTGCTTCATTGGAGCCTGTTAAGAGCTCTCTTTCTGACGTTGATCTAACGTCATTATTTGTCGCCTTCCAATTATCAAATTCAAAGAATTTGTAACAGTTAAATTGATTCTGCTAAATGATCTGTGTAATCGTGTGTTTTTGGACAAGCTAGACAATATCGACGACACTGCACATGTGACGCACGTGAATTTTTCTTATCAGGATTTTGTCCAATATCTTGACTATTTATTCCACACATGCACTGTTTGTGAGATGGTTGTCAATCAGGACAACTTTACAGCATAAAATGATTTTTATGTAATAATCAGATACTGAAAAAATAATTTGTTTCAAAACGTGCTAAACTTTTTTTTGCACAGTATATAAATACAAGTGTTTTTCGGATACCATCGTTTAGCCAATTGCCTGGGGTACCAACAGGAAAATTAAAATGCATTCGAACCAAGCAATTCGTATGTTTGTGCCTGTTTGCTGAAATCAACACGGTGGTCCGTGTAAAAGAGGCGGGAACCAAACTAGCTCTACCTCTTCCAGAAGACCACTTTTGGCCTAAATTGCACGCGGCTAAAGACTCAGAGATATTGATTTTTTCAAGCTCAACATCCAACACCATTAAAATAAGAACTGTATCTCTTTATTTGTTGTTAGAGAAAGGTTTAACCAGATTTAGATCCTTTTCAATATTATCTTAAATTTAAATGAGCTGGAACATTTTCTGAAAATAATGAATATCAAAACAAAACAAAACAAAAAACAGCGGTATTCATATCTTGATAGTTGATATTATCCACTGTTTGTCTAGAGTTTTATCTTTTAATACTTTTCGATAAACTTAACGTTATTCTTATTTGGAAGTTATGGATGCATTACCCATAATCCAGAGGTGCGTTCTTAAGAGCGAGATTTTATAAGATTTCTTAAGATGTTTTTGATAAAGCGTTTTTAAGACGGAGAGTGACCGAGCTGTTCCGAATGCTCCATATTTTTACAAATGACGTCATCATGACGTCATTTGTATATAGTATGGATCATTCGGAACACGGCGGTTTATGAATTATGGAGTGTTCGGAACAACTTGGTCAAATCTCTTTTATATTGTTTGTACAGAGTTGGCGAGGGGTTCCGCACGAAGTATAGGGTAATGGAACCTCCCATTGAGCGTCTTAGAAATCTTTCTCAAAAGAACGCTTTATCCTAAAACATCTTAAGAAATCTTAAGATATCTTAAGAAATCTCGCTCTAAAGAACGCACCTCAGGAAAGGGTTTTCCAATAACATGCCATTTATTGTTAATGATTAGCCGACAAAGTATGTTGGTTGGGTATTACTGGCAAGCACCGACAAAATAACAATATACTAACAAAATGTCTTAGTCCAACAAACCCTTGATATTCACGACATTTTTTAAACACTTTCGACAAAACTCTGGTCTAGTCTGACAGATGTTGAAGAAGACAAAAGAAAAATTATGAAATCATGATAAAGAGTTTATTCAAATACGAAATGTAACAGGAAATATTAAGACATTGGGAGAAAATGATGGTTATCAGCATTTTCTTCTCCTGTCTTAATGCTTACCGTTGCTATTAGCTCACCTGAGCACGAAGTGCTCAAGGTGAGCTATTGTGGTCGCTTTTTGTCCGTCGGCGTCCGTCTGTCCGTCCGTCCGTCTGTCTACATTTTTGTGTTACCACTCTAACAGCCACAAATATTGACCAATCTTAACCAAACTTGGTCTAAACATGTATGACCATAAGTTCTCGGATGAGTTCGATTTTGGGTCAGATCGGACTAGGAAGTCCGGAGTTATCTGCCATTGAATGTCAAAAATGGCTAGTTTTGACTTTGTTACCACTCTAGTATCTACAAATATTGACCAATCTTAACCAAACTTGGTCAAAACATGTATGACTATAAGTTCTGGGATGAGTTCGATTTTGAGTTACATCGGACCAGGAAGGTTGGATTTGCGTGCCCTTGAACGTCAAAAATGACTAGTTTTGACTTTGTTACCACTCTAGCATCTACAAATAATAACCAATCTTAACCAAACTTGGTCAAAATATGTACGACTATAAGTTCTGGAATGAGTTCGATTTTGAGTCAGATCGGACTAGGAAGTCTGGAGTTATTTGCCCTTGAACGTCAAAAATGGCTAGTTTTGACTTTGTTACCACTCTAGCATCTGTAGTGTTCCCCAGGGAAGCTGTTTAGGTCCATGGTTATACCTTACGTACGCCGGAACTTTGTTTGACGTCATCCCAAAATCTATATCAGTTTACGGTTTCGTGGACGACCATATTGCGACAAAATCATTCAAACCGTCTGCAGATAGCGAGATAATAGCCATAGAAGAATTAGAAAGTTGTGTTGTGACAATTAATGACTGGATGAAACAAAATAAACTAAAAATGAACACTTCAAAAACTGAATTCATAACTTTCGGAAGCAAACAACAACTACAAAAGTGTACAACAAACGAAATCAATATTGCTGGTGACCATGTCAAGTCTGTTAAGTGCATAAGATATCTTGGTGCGTTCCTAGACGAACATTTAACCTTCAGCGAACATGTTAAGAAAAAATGCCAAACTGCAATGTTCAACTATCTAAGAATAAAAAGCATACAAAAATATCTTACTGAAGACGCAACAGAAACTCTCGTTCTATCGCTTGTAATCTCTCACTTGGACTATTGTAATGGGATTCTCTATGGTGCTTCTCAAACCGTCATACGAAAAATGCAAAGGATTCAAAACATGTGTGCAAAGCTCGTTTTAAGGAGAAACAAATATGACAGTAGTAAACAAGCACTCTATGACCTACATTGGCTCCCTATCTAAGCAAGGATTGAATTCAAAATTCTAACTGTCATGTTCAACTGTTCCAAGGGATGTGCTCCGACTTATTTGACCGACTTGTTTACCGAACAACTCCCGCCAAAACGAAATTTGAGATCCACTAGCTCATCTACAGGTTGTTACATTATACCATTCAACAAACGCAAAACATTCGGTGACAGGGGTTTTAAAACAGCTGGCCAAAAACTATGGAACAGGCTCCCACAGGACCTACGACAATCCAGCACCGTTGATTCTTTCAAGAAAGGCTTGAAAACCATGTTTTTCAAAGACTTCGACGCTCTGTTCAACTGAACGCGAGTAGTGGTGCTTCGTGTGTATCTGTATCCTTTACCTGTATCCTTTAACATATTGTAATAACCAGTATTCATAAATGCATCCGGAGTTTGTGACGTCCGAATATAGGTACACTTGTTCCGCAGATGTCACTTACTTTTTGCCAAGAATCGGACTTCTCGCACGCTGTTCCCTATATGTACACTTTGTTTGAATGTTTCTGTATCTATCCAGCCTAGTTTTGAGTGGATTCGAGCCGTATCTCGTCTAAAATTTCGATCGCTAGAATCGGAATTTTCCGAGATTGTTGTTGTCATTTTGGTCCTCCGTTTTTGGGCCGAGTTCAGTGTTTCATGCATAGATTTGGACAGAAAATGCTAGATTAATATGCCTATTTTATTCTGGGCTGGGTTTTTGATTGTATTTTTAAAGGTTCTATTCGTTATTTGTTTACGTTCGTCGCTAAGCGCGCCGTAGGTACTCGAGTGATCGCGGTGTAGGAAAATTTTATCGCTTCAAATCGCATTTCTAATGGACCGTTTGGATAGAATTTAGATCAAATGATATTTGTAATGTATGTTTTGATTTTAATTGTCCGTATGTTTTATGCATTTTGTGATAATATTTGGGACTATTTCTTTGGTCTTTTCGCGGATGGAAAACAATGCTTTCCGCCGTGTTTGATTGTTGTTTTCAGCATTTTAATCTCCTTTTCCCATTATGTTTTGTACTCGAGAACAAACTTTAGAAACTCGGGAATTGAGAATTGCTATTCTATTCCCTGGATTCTATCATTTGTGTAAATCAGAACGAATCTTGTCTCAGAATTTTTGAGCCGTCAGAACCTGATTACTCAAAATCGCCGCTCAATTCTGATTGGTCAATTCGGCACGAGCAGATGCTCAGAACTATAAATACTCGAGCGCGTTCCCGAGCCCGCTTATCAGCGGCTTGGACGGGTTTGCCATAGGAGGCTATGTGAAATTAGGATTTGGATTTATATTGGATAAAACAAAGCAAAAGTAAGACTGATAATATTTTTGGAACTTTATTTTATTCTCTGGCATTCCCGTCACTCCAACGAGCTGCTGATCACCCCCTTTCCCCGTAATATTTCTTTATTTTTGGTCTTAGCCCTGTTCAGGAAGAGAATTTCAACACATCTCCGGTCGCCTCCTCTCCCTTAGTTATTTGCACATAACTGAGCTCTAGAGGATAGATCTACAACAGCCCTAGTCCATTTTGTCCAATGGTCCCTTGCTTTTATTTTGAAGAATAACCAGACCCTTTCCCCAATTTGGCCCTTTTTGTCCAGAGGACCAGAACATTGTCATTTGCATGACTTTGATTGTCATATGCATGACTTTGAGTGTCCTTTTGAAATAATGTTTGTCTTTGGAAATAAACTAAAGCTAAAGAATAGGTAAAGTGAGTAGTCTACTTCGGGAATATGCTGAATTTGGTGTAATTTGTATTCATGAATTGACTTGTCTGTCAAATCCATGAATTTTTAGCATTACATTTGCCTTCCTTTACTTTGTATGAAGTCAAAACCAGGAGCCCCTTTTTACAATGACCTGCTTTTAAGTTTTAACTGGAAACACTCTGACAAAGGAAATTGGTAGTCTTTCAAATTTGCCTTGTCAACTGTTAGCCAGAAGTCCCCTTTTCTTGTGATACTTGCAATCAACCCATTTTTGAACTCAGTCAAAACCTACAGGCCCTCTTCACTACTGTCTACATATGACGGACGGACTATTGATGCTTTGCTAGACCCCGTTTGACTAGGGAAATTGGTTGTTTATCCGATTTCTCTTGTCGCTTTAGGCCAAATCCCCCTTTTCTGTGACATGTGCAGTTGCCCCTTTGTCCTGGTCAAAATCAGAGGCCCGTTTTTAAGTTAAAATGCAAAGCTTCATTTAGCTCCGATCAACGAGATTGCGTGCAGCAGAAATCTGGACGAGCCGATCTCGGTCTAGATCAGCTAGTGAAACTGACTATCATTGGTAGTTGATTTCCAAAGCTTATTATAATAGATTGCGTATACATAGCAGAAATCAGGACGAGGCCGATCTCGATCCGGATCAGCTTACGGAACTTTATCGGCTGTCGTGGCTCGGTAGAGTTCCAAAAGCTTATGTAGCCACTGTAGGTAACCGCATCCTGACAAATTTAAACCGCCGGCTGCCTACAATATTTATTTTAGCGCACTTTACTTTTGTACAACGCCAGTGAATATGCTTTGCGTAAAATTAGGCGTTTAAGCAAATCTAACAGTTTCAGTTTCAGTTTCAGCATCTACAAATATTGACGGATCAAAACAAAACTTTGCAACATTGTTGGTAACTATAAGTTCTCAGATGAGTTCGATTTTTTTGTCAGATCAGACATGGAAGTCCGGAGTTATGTGCCCTTGAACCTCAAAAATGGCTAAATTTGACTTTGTTACCACTCTAGCATCTACAAATATTGACCGATAAAGACAAAACTTGGTAACCATAAGATCTTGGATGACTTCAATTTTCAGTGTGATTGAAGTAGGAAGTCTGGAGTTATGTGCCCTTGAATTTGACAAAATTGCTGTTTTCGACTTTGTTTACACCGTAGCATCTACATTTATTGACTAATCAAGACAAAACTTGGTCACAATGTTGGTGGTCATAAGATCCTGGATTAGTGAAAATTTCAGCTTGATTTGACTAGAAAAAACAGAGTTATTGGCCCTTAAATTTCACAAAATTGCAGTTTTCAACTTTATTTTCACTCTAACAATATATTGACCAATCAAAACAAGTTTGACATAATGTTGAAGAGAATATTTTTATCAGAGTTATGTGCCCTTGACTGTGACAAAATTGTTTATTTCTTCCACTTTGTTTTTGCTGTAACAGTCACATTTATTGATCATTCAAGATTATGAAAGCAGTTTTCAGCTGGATCATAATCTCACATCTTAAATCATGTGCTCTTGAACTTGACAACATTGTGACTTTCTTTCTATCTAGGTTCTGGTGAGCGATTAAGGACCACCATGGTCCTCTTGTTCTACTTAGGTCATCAATGCTGGATCTTGTTTGGGAAAGGCCAAATTTACGATGAATATAAAATATGCTGAAAAGTTTTTTTTTTTTCTCTTAAACCAACGGTTTGTGATCAATCACACGAACGCGGCCTTTTCCCAAATACGGCCTAAATTTGACGTGACTAGATAATTTGAAGAAAGAGAAAAAAACATTGAGAGAAAATTTGACAATGACGATAATCAGCAATGTCTTCTTTTCTCCCTAATAGAGATTTACGAATAAGTACGAAATAAAATACAAAATGGAAATGAAATAAGGGGGGTGTATCAGGATACTTCGAATACCGTGGCAGGTCACTAATATTTGCCTCTATGTAATGTTTACATAAAATCAACTTATTTTCAAACTATCAAACTTTAAAAAAAAACTGGATTTGACGTCCCTAATAGAAAACGCATGGAACAAAATTGGACAAAAATGAAAAGCTGATAACCACAAGAAAGACATGATTCAAAAGGCGTGGAAAACACCTGGGAAAAAAACACCGGTAACCACAAAACATATCTCTATCAACACCTAATTTGTTTTCTGTAGTAGCTTCAAATTTAACGGCCTTAATATTTTGTCTTTTCCAAAATGGTAAATACTTGACAATTGAAATGTTTTCATTTTATTTCAAGAAGTGCTGTAGTAGCAGTGGTCTGTGAAAAGCATTAGGTCATCTACAATAAAGAGAGCTACATAGCGACCAGGTGGAATTATTATATAGTCCATGAGCCAGGACCCGAATTTTGGCCGATTATTACCACTCGGAGGGAGTAATTCTTTTTGCCCTTTTTGATTAGTCTGATATCCGAGGGTAATGATTCACTATGATAGCAATGCCAAAATGGTAGCTTATGCCTCGAAAAACACTTGTTTTCAGAGGTACCCTTTACTCACATCTTTTTCTTCTTATTTCCGATGAAATAAAATATGCATTGGCTCAGCCCCAAACATTACTATTTTTGTAAAATTCTTGGTTATTAATTGGGATAAAGTATAGGGCAGCACATTGAGAAGGTCTACAGTGGTCTAAACCGTCATTTATTGCATTCTTTTAGTGTACACAGAGAACCTCGTACATGGACTCGAATTCTAAGGGAAAATTGGCAAATAATAGTGCTTTTTGGACAAAAAAAGCCATTTTAAATGTGTTTGCACTCTTATATTTGTCTAATATCTAAGGACAGTGCTTCGCTACGATATCAGTGTCAGAATCGTAGCTTACGCACCAAAAACACTTGTTTTAAGGGGTACCCTTTACTCACGAAATTTTCTTCTGACCTTTGATGAAACAAAACATGCATTGGTATAGCCCTGAACATTGCTACTTTTGCAAAGCTCTTGATTATCAATCGTGATAAAGGATGGGGCAATGCAATGAGAAGTTAAGCAGTAGTCTAAATGGCATTTGTTTAATACATTTGGTGTACGCAGAGAACTAGTGACTTGGGACTCGTATACCCAGGGGAAAAGCAAATAATAGCGCACACTGAACAAATTAAGCCAGTTTTGTATCGTTTTGTAATTTCTGAATTGTCTGTCTTCGGACATTGTTTTCTCATTATATCAATGTCAGAATGGTAGATAATACCCCGACAACACTTGTTTTTAGGGGTAAAATTTACTCACAAGTTTTTCCTTTGATCTCTGATGAAACAAAACAAGCTTAGGTTCGACCCTTTATATCAACTCTCTAGCAAATTTCTTGCTTTTAAATGGACATAAGGACGGGAGAAGCATATTGAGAAGTTTTACATTTGTCTAAAATGTCATTTGTTGTGTGATGTTAGTATACACAGAGAACTATCACTTACACTAGAATTTTCAGAAAAAGAAACAACAGAGAATATTTTTTTGGACAAGTAAAGCCAGTTTTTTTAGCCAAATGAATTTTAAATTAGCACAGTTATTAGATTATATCATATGAGCATGATTTTCGTGTACAGCTATTTTGGTTACATCATAAACCATTTGGTATCCAACAAATAATGCTTTTAGGCATTTTGTTGATCACAGAATTTACATATATATTAAATGAAAATTCTGTGGTCTACAAAACATCTAAAATGCATTATTCATAAGATACCAAGGCCCGGTTGTATAAACATTGGTTAGCGCTAACTAAATGGTTAAATATTTGTTTTGGTTAAAATAAATGTGTTGTCAAATGGATATTTAACCAAAACAGGTATTTAACCACTAGTTAGCGCTAACCTAAGTTTATACAACCAGGCCCAATTGATTTGTGATGTAACCAAAATGGCTGGATACGAAAATAAGACTGACTTTGTTGGCATAAATTCTTTAATCACCACCAATCAGTGATAAAAAGCATAACACCTATCAAATAATCAAAGACAAACTCTTCATTTACTGATAGATTACTTCAAATCACGAAAGCATACACAGTACAAGTAACTATACGAACTACTGTTTTATGCTAAATACGTAGAGATCTCTATGGAGAAATACGTACGTGATGTTTCTATGAAATATATTTCAATGGAAAAATATAATCTATGAACACAATGAGTTCTCCTTAAATATCCCCACCCCCTTTTTGTCTTAAAACTCAATATTTGCAGTGGAAGGATAGATAAAGTGCTATTTTGGTATATTTGTACAATGCATACAAAAACTATTTTATAACACTACAATGCATACCAAAACTATATTATAACACGAGATGAAAAATTACTTTAGTTAATGTGATTACAAGCAGTTCACATGCTTTTCCCGTTTTATCTATTTGGGAAGAAAAGAAAGCTTTCTATATAAATCTTGAAATTAAGGCGAGAGTGATTGCACCAATTGTTTCGCAAGGTATCATTCGATCTGTACAACACATACATGTTATGTATGAAAAAATAGAAATTGTGTTTGTCATTTTGTCAGTTATTAACATGCTAAAATATAACTGTGTGGACTTTGTAATTCTGGTGTTAACGCGGATGAAAAAATATTGACCATGTGTTATCTAATTCAAATTCATATTCGTGTGTACATATGGTCTAATTATACAATGTACTTGACTTCAACATACGAAATCGTTCGAGGAAAAGGAAACAACACAAACAACACGGCTACAGTACTGACAAGCATCTTTGTCGAAAGAAAACTGTTACAATATAGCTTTTCGAAGCCAAACTGTCCCAGAACTGATCAATGATAAAGAAATAAAACCTTGTATCAATTACGTACATAATCAAACAAATCCGGTTGCTATTTGACGTAATATACTTATCCAGCAATGTAAGATATTATATAGTTAAATGGAATTACTAAAGAATAAAAATAGAAAAATGGCGTTAAATAAATGATAAAGCTAAACTTAGTATATAATATACCGATTAATCAGATGCTGGAAAACAAATGATATTCACAATACAACATAACAATGTCAAGTTGCATCATGCAGAGTTAAAATGGACAGTAAGAAAGCAAGAGTCGCTACACGTGTTCCTCTACAGTGTATATCTCCTGCAGAAATGAATTGATATGAAGTGAAAGAAATGATACAAAGAAAGCAATGCTGATGTTTTGCATTCGAAGCAAATTATTGAAATGTAGTTTCATTCCATTTGGCAGCAGTTACAACCTTTGATTTTTACTATTACACATGATCAACCCTTCCAAAAACACTTTAGGCTACCCATGCATTAATTCACATAATAAGACAATATAAAGTCACCTATGTAAAGCATTGGAACGACTGGTATTCTTGAAAAAAAGATTCATGGTGTATATCTTTTAGACGAGTACAATCAAAGACATGTTGATATAACGAGGAGCAGAAATTATCGTCTGAAATACATGACAATGAAATACGTTTGTCATTCTTCAGCACTAAGTCTTGATAGTTATTTCTATCAGGGTTGTTAAGTGCTTGCGAGAATTCTTTTATCCCGCCATTCATTTCTTTGTAAAGTTTCTTTCTTGTTTCATGAATACATAGTTCTAAGCGTTCAAAGTACACAATCAGCAAATCTGTCTATTATGCCGTATAACGAAGCTATACAGATATTTACTAGAAAGAGCACATCACTCTGGATAAGTTAAATTGTTTAAAAAAGAATAGCAGATTTAGACAGACTGTACCTAGGAAAGACCTTTTCAAGCATTCAAAAAGTTGTTTTTAAAATTGTATGTAGTTATATTCACTGTATGAATAAACTTTTATTTGGAGTTGGAACCAAAATCAGAATTGTTTTCCCCACGATTTTCAGAGTTGATGTAAGTATATGCACACGTCCGAACACTCACGTGATATTGTCGACTTGTCAACGTTATCAAATGACCCAGAAACATAGAACGCTGTCGAGTTTTTGCACTTCATTTTCTTTATATCGTGCAAAAATTTCTTTATTTTGCAACGCTTGATAAAAGCTACCAAGTCGAAATGTTTTTTGGAGAATAAAAGAAAAATGAAATTATGTTGAGGTTTATTTCAGTACTATTTTAAATCATGCATCTCAATTTAGAATTTATATACCTGTCTTTAGGAACCACTCGTATTGGAATATGTAGTTATACATGAAACTGGGGGACAACGAAAGGACTTTCATTCTTTCTCTGTCCCCTTTCCCTAATTGAAATCACACAAGTAGCGATAACATTACCATGATTCTTAATGAGATTTTTCAATAATACGTGCGTAGATATGATAATAAATGTACTCGTGGATTTACATGTATGATTTATCATGCAGAATGATGATTGCCTGAGCAGTCCTAGTACAATTAGTATGAAACTATTTTGCAATTTGAAACAGAGTGTAGATTGGAGCGATATTTGGTGTCTAAAATTTCAGACTGCAGACAGTTTAAAGGCCGTGTTGATGAAGAGATTTTATCAGTGCTATTGCTTAAAATCCGTGCCAAATCAATATAATAGACAAAAAGATAACATATTTTATATGTTCAAGTCAAACACGTACTAACATTATTCTTAACCGGCTCTATGCTTATAAATACTAAAGGACTTATCAGTGATAGTAAATGCATTAAATTCATTAACATGTACTTCAGAAACCAACGACTATTTTGAAACAAACTACAATAGATATCATCCACACTATTACTTTAAATCGTATGCTGTAGTTAATGTATGAAGAGCTGAGATGACAAGAATTTGCTTAGAGACAGAAAGAGAGACATGTAGATGGGCGGCGATTTGATATAATGTAATACGACCATTGGGCTTAAAACTGCTCTTCTTTTCACATGTCCAGACTAAGACTCATTATGAAATGTACAATAATTAATACATCCAAGGACAATCTTTTTAAAATATACAAGACGTTTGTTTGTTTTCGTTGTTTGTTTGGGGTTTTTTTTGCAATGTTTTGTGGGGTTTTTGCATCAAATCATAAACAATGTCATATATTCAAGTCAAATTAGAAATAGGCAGTTGGTAGATTAAACAAAGAAATGTATTCTCTGCGTACACTCTAAATATCTTTTTTGCACTTCCAAACCTTCATCCTATTCTTGAAAAATGAAAAAAATGTATCCACTTTACAATATTCTAATCTTTTAAAAAGAAATAGATGTAATATCTGCGTAAGAATACGCTCACACTTAATGAGTCCAGATGATATAAATAAGTAAAACGTAATTTAAATCATCAGTTCATTATATCAACCACAGGCTATATTTCAAAGCAAATGACAGGCCCGTGGGAACAGGGAGGGAGGGGGCTAAGGGGTATGCCTCCAATCAAATTTTCTTAATTTTACACTGAACATTTTGGGAAAAGCCAAATTAGCCCCCCCAATATTCAGGCCAAGGGCTTGAGCCCCCCCCCCACACACACACACACTCTTCAAATAGCTTCCTACGGGCCTGAATGACACTTGCTTTGAATGCCCATTTATTTAAAGAATGTTGCTTTATACTTAGAAATAAATCAACAAGTTATTTAGTATATATATACTGCACAATTATCATAGGCGTAGGAAGAGGGGGCAGAGGGGGCTGCCCCCCAATAATTTGGAAAAGGGGCCTGTCCCCCCCTATCCCCCATAAAACACCCATATTTCCATTTACTTGAACGTTTGCCCCCCCCCCCCAATATTATTAACCTTCCTACGCCACTGATTATAAGGTTTAATATAGGCTGGTGTATTGACATAACATTTTGTCGCCTTTAATTTACAATAGAATTACACCATTAGAAATTTATTAATTTGGTTTCGAACGACATAATTCATACAAATATGTGATATTTATTTTATTAAAACTAGTGTAGAACTTCTAATTTAGACTAAATCAGTTGTTTATTGTTACATTTAGTTAAAATAAACGTGCATGTCAGTTCAGTTTTGTTTCGTAATGTTAATTCCCATATTTCACTGAATTCTTAATATCTGTACATAAAACGAACACCTAATGCTTTATGCAATGTTTTAGAATAAATTGGGAACACTGGCAATGCATAAGGACCACCTTAAACAGCTTTAAACATTGAGAATCCGTATTCAAATGTAGGTACGAACATTTCAGGGTACGAATTGGCTATATTTTCTTCGGTCTCTAGTGACTTTTTCCAAGGTTTTTGTGTCACGAATCTGGCTTTTATCAATAACTAGACATCAAAAATTTCATTTGTGAGTCCTAATATGTAGCGAGATGCATTTTGGCTTCCGAAAAGTGAAAAACTATCAAACAAAAATGTGTATATTACGTTCTACGAAGGGGCCGGTATATTGTTTTCTAAATCATAGTCTAGAAATACCATATAACTGAGTTTTGATAAAATGAGACTGAAACTAAGTTCCCAAAGATTGTTTGGACATAGAACAAATTCATGAACAACTTTTGAATTTATCATACACGTCCGAAAGAAATCGCATCAACTTTTTCATTCATGACAGAGTAGAAATGAGGTGGGTTCAGAAAGTGGTGATTTTCTCGGCATAAGCTACCAATTTCGGACTGCTATCATACAAATTAGTTAACTACACATATCAAACTACTCAGAAAGTGCAATAAGAATTACTCCCTCCAAGTGGTAATAAAAAGTTGTCTGGCTCATGGACTAATATCCCCCACTCACACATACGAAGTAAGGAGGGATATACTGATTTCACAATATTTGTCCGTTCGTCCATCAATCCGACCGCATACCTTTTTGTTTAATTTCCGTCCCCTAACTTAAGAATTGTTTGATTTAGGTCCATGAAATTTTACAACGTCGTTATTATTTCCCAAGGAGGTTCCATAATTGTTTTTAGCTCCGTTGGCCGAAGGCCAGCGAGCTATTGTCATGGCGTTGTGTCCGTCGTGCGCCGTGCGTCCGTAAACTTGAAAAATCTTCTTCTCTCAAACCAGTCGGCCAACTTTGACCAAACTTGGTAGAAATGTTTCTTGGTAGTGCTTTACTTAAATCGCGAAAGAAAATTTCATTGGTCCATAAATGTAGGCGTGGCAGGGCGGGGCTTATCAGATTTAGAGAAATCACAAAATAATTCGATAAAAATCAACCAGTTGGCTAATTTTGACCAAACTTGGTAGAATTGTACCTTGGGTGGACTTTTGTCTAAATTGACTGTGAAATTTTGATTGGTCAATAAAAGTTGGCGTAGCAGGGCAGGGCTTATCAGACTTGGGGGAAATCACAAAATAATTCTTCAAAAATCTTCTCCTCTAAAACCATAGGGCCAATTTTAATAAAACTTGACAGAGATGTTCTTTTGGTGGTGCTTTACTTGAATTGCAAACAAAGGTTTGATTGGTCCATGAATGTGGGCGTGGAAGGGCGGGGCTTATCAGACTTGGAAAAATCACGAAATATATTTTTTAAAAATCAACCAATGGGTCAATTTAGTTCAAACTTGACAAAAATATTTGTTTGGTTGGCTTTACTTAAATTGCACAATCTTGATTCAATTCAGACCAAACTTTGTCAGAAAACAGGGTAGGGTTCTTCGCAGCATAATTTGAAGCTTTAGTTGCTTATTATATAACCTTACAATGCAGTGCTAATGCAAATAATTGTGTATAAAAACATAATGGGAAAGAAGAAATTGCTCATTTTGAGCAATTTCTTCTTTTCCCATAGTGTTTTATGCAGATTTGTTGTATAAAATGCTTTATTTGTCTGTCTTTAAAATGAAATACCTCAAGATTCCTCTATTTTGGTGACCAATTTGAAGAAATTAAGCTACGGGGTACTTTTGAAGCTGTAGGGGAATTTCACTGATTTACAGGAAAGTGTAGTTGGGTGGATACGTGTTATTTGGCTGGAGAGAGCACTGCAGGGATATGGCAGTGGGAGGCTAAAAAGAAATCATTAGATATTTTTTTAATCAATAAGCCAGTGGGGCGACTCAGGCCCTCTTGGGCCTCTTGTTCGATCACGCAGCACTTTTCTTTCAGAAAAAAAAGGCACAAAGGGGTGGCGAAAATGTCCGATTTGAGACAGTTTTACGGTAGTCGAAATGAAAAGCTGTTGCAGACGATAAAAACGTCGATTGTAAGCGATTACTTTTTCTCTCTACCGATATTAGTTCGTGTTTATTAGTGTTAATTCAGTGTATTGCGATTTTTTATACTGACCAACGCTACAAACACGGTCCTATTTTCTGAGTGTTATTGTACATGCGTATAATTATGCCCCCTTTCGAAGAAAATGGGGGTATATTGTTTTGCAAGTGTCGGTCGGAAGGTCGGTCGGTCGGTCTGTCGGTCGGTCGGTCGGTCGGTCGGTCGGTCGGTCGGTCGGTCGGTCCGTATGTCGGTCGGTCTGTCCGTAGACCAAACCTTGTCCGGAGCATAACTCAAAAAGTATTAAAGGTAGAATCATGAAACTTCATAGGTGGATAGATCTCATTATGGAGAGGTGCAGTGCACAAGAACCGTAACTCTGCCGATCAAATTTTTTGAGTTATTGCCCTTTGTTGATTTTATAACTTGATTCTTGTCCGGAGCATAACTCAAAAAGTATGTAAGGTACAATCATGAAACTTTACAGGTGGATAGATCTCATTATGGAGAGGTGCAGTGCACAAGAACCGTAACTCTGCTGATCAAATTTTTTGAGTTATTGCCCTTTGTTGATTTTCAAACTTGATTTTTGTCCGGAGCATAACTCAAAAACTATGTTAGGTAGAATCATGAAACTTTACAGGTGAATAGATCTCATTATGGAGAGGTGCAGTGCAAAAGAATCGTAACTCTGCCGATCAAATTTTATGAGTTATTGCCCTTTGTTGATTTTATAACTTGATTCTTGTCCGGAGCATAACTCAAAAAGTATGTAAGGTACAATCATGAAACTTTACAGGTGGATAGATCTCATTATGGAGAGGTGCAGTGCACAAGAACCGTAACTCTGCTGATCAAATTTTCTGAGTTATTGCCCTTTGTTGAGTTTATAACTTGATTTTTGTCCGGAGCACAACTCAAAAAATATGTAAGGTAGAATCATGAAACTTTACAGGTGAATAGATTTTATTATGGAGAGGTGCAGTGTACAAGAACCGTAACTCTGCCAATCAAATTCTGGGAGTTATTGCCCTTTGTTGATTTTTACACTTAATTCTCAACCTTGCCTATATCTCATGTCCTTTAACACATACAGCCTTGATATCTCACACATAGATACCTCCTATCAACATCGTTCAGATTTAACCATGACCTTGGACCTTATGACCTTGACCTTGGAGTTTGACCAATTTTGAAAAAATTAAACCCGGCAAATATCTCGTGACCTTTTACAAATACAGCCTTGATATTTCACACATGGACACATCTTACCAATACCTTTCATAATTGACCATGACCTTGGACTCTGTGACTTTGACCTTGGAGTTTGACCTACTTTTGAAAAACTTTAACCTGACCGATATATCATGTCCTTTTACACATACAGCCTTGATATTTGACACATGGAAACCTCTGACCAAGACCTATCACATACGACTATGACCTTGGACCATGTGGCCTTGACCTTGGAGTTTGACCTACTTTTAAATAAATTAAACTGGGCCTATATCTTATGTGCATACAGCCTTGGTATTTCACACATGGACACATCTTACCAAGACCTTTCACATTTGACCATGACCTTGGACCTTGTGACCTTGACCTTGGACTTTGACCTACTTTAAAAAAACTTTAATCTAGCTGATATATCATGTCCTTTTACACATACAGCCTTGGTATTTCACACATGGACACCTACGACCAAGACATTTCACATTTGACCATGACCTTGGACCTTGTGACCTTGACCTTGTTGTTTAACCTACTTTAATAATACATTAATCTGGCCTATATTTCATGTCATTTTACATTTACAGCCTTGATATTTCACATATGGTCACTTCCAACCAAGATATTTCACATTTGACCATGACCTTGACATTTGGCCTACTTGTAAAAACTTTAACCTGGCCTATGTTTCATTTTACTTTTAAATATACAGCTTTGATATTTCACACATAGACACCCCCTACCAAGACCTTTCATATGTGACCATGACCTTGGACCTTGTTACCTTGACCTTGGACTTTGACCTACATCAAATGTAGGCCCTTGAGGGGGCATATATGTTTTACAAACATCTCTTGTTTTCAATTTTATTCTTCTAAAAAGAATCCATCCGCTGGCCTTCAAATATTAAGCCATTAACTTGTTTTACCATGCTGCACTGAATTCCGGAGCCGTTGTTCAAATCCACGACTTTGATGCTGCACGTGCAACCCGAACTCATTGCCTACTACCGATAGTAATCGGCGTTACCGACAAGTTTGCAAAATGTATAGGAAATGGTAAAATTTTAGACATGGTGAATGTTTTAGACATGTTCACTCAAATTGCTTAGATTTGGTATGCAAGCCAGATGATTGGTTTTTGGAACGACCCAAGCCGTGCTGTCCATTGCTTCCGCGGTCCGTATATTTTAGTGCGCTTTATCAATCATACATAGATTTCAAAATATATGACAAAAGTTCAGGCGGGTAAGGATTTTAAATCGACTTTGTTACCAGCAATAAATTCTAAGTAATCTATATCAAAACTCGCCCTTTGCCGTAAGACATTCCCATTTTCAGAACGGTTGGCTTTCTTCGAAGTATCCACACCTGAGTCACTACTCAGGTTCATGAACTAGAATTCGCACCTTTCAACTATCACGAAACGGATCATTTTCAGCAACACAAATTGCCTCCGTAACAATCGGGCATCATAACTGTCTAATCAGTGTATAGATCGACTTCGGGAGCGGAGATTACAGCCGGCCATATACTAGACACATACGTAATCAGATCTTCGCATGTAATTGTGTTATGTACACCGATGGCTAAACCCGCCAGAAGTTAGTTTTATCCAGTGGTGCATCGCACTTCACACATTTAAAAAATCAAAGGACAGACCAGACCTGTCGATGCATATGGGAGCACTACTGAGGCTTTATTGAAATCTACATTTTTCGGTCGAGAATCGGTTATGGTTTAGAGCAGGATTAAACATCATAAATGGCAAAACTCGTCGTGTTTTCGTAATTAATGCGGATATCCTTCTTCTGACGTTAATTGGTTTAAAAAAGACACCCTTCTTTGACGTGAAGTTTAACTCTTCTTCTGCGAACGAGTACAGATGACACCCTCAGTTTGTTTATGATTCCATTATCGACTGTTCAAAATTCGTTTCTTTCGATGAAAAAATAAATGGGAATACAGAATTATACAAACATTTGCCTTTGGAATGTGTTTTAGTACATAGATTTCAATGCTGTCCATTATCAAAAGGGAATACCGGTACATAAAAAGAAAAAAAAAGAGAAAAAGACAACGTAGGATTTGAACAAACCACCTCCTAATTAAGACACGTCCACTCAACACAGAATGGGAACCATCGTCACGTATGTTGAGATGCCCCATCCACCCCTACAATTCGTTTCGGTATCGTATACGTATTCCATTTCGTACTAATTCGTAAATCTCCTATAGCAGGGTCTGATGAGAATAGTTGAAATTAAATCATAACAAAGAAAGATATATTTTCGTCAAACACGATAAATCTGTCTTCACGCTTTCTGTCTTTCGCTGATTTTTTTTTATTTTTAGGGGAAAAAGTATACAGC